>JAPYZE010002136.1:0-33856 GCA_030522805.1 Leptomastidea abnormis
AACTTAATGAACGAAAAATTTGTCAAATCGTTCGGCTTCTTTAATGATCTAGAAAAATTTTATTATTATCTAGGAAACTGATAACAGCTTATTGTTCATATATGATAAAATAATTACAACATTAATTACTTTTTTATTTTTACATAATAATAAACAAAACATTTTCAATTTTTTCCATTAACCTATTATTTTCACAAATTATCATTTTTAATAAAAAAAAATAAATATTTTAAATCAAAAAAAGTTATATTTATACACATTACAAGCCTGTTTCTGGATTTTTTTCTCTTAGCTCAAGAGGATCCTCACGCCGCACTTCAAAACTTTCCGAAGGCAACAAAACATACTATGCTGGGTAAAGAATTTATACATAGCTAAAAATATACATTTATTTTCTAGTGTATATATATTTTAACTTTCATAAAAAAAATTATTATCGAAGCAAAATTTGAAGGGTTAAAATTAACAATAAATATCCTCTAAATTTCAGGTGTAACGCCGTCGGATATCGACAAATACTCCCGCATCGTCTTTCCAGTCTGCTTCGTCTGCTTCAACCTAATGTACTGGATTATTTATCTACACATTAGCGACGTCGTCGCGGACGATCTTGTCCTGCTCGAAGAAGCCAAGTAAAGGACTGCAAATAAGCCATCGCGACGTCGTCAACGACGACGACGACGAAAACGACGAAAAAAAAAAAAAAATAAAAAACAAAGTGCGCGCCAGCCGACACTCGTTTCACTCGCTCACTCATATAATATATGCGTTATATACAAGCGATAAAAATAAAAAAAAAAACAATTATAAGCTCGAGAAAGAAGACTATTTATCCTTCGCGAGATTTCAGGCATTACGAGAAAAAAGATAAAGCAATGACTAATCAAGAAGTAATTAATAATCAAGAAGAAATTCAAGGGGTGATAGCGCGAATTTTTTTTTGTTTTTCGCACTGAATTAAAAAGGATGTGCCATTGCGGATGGCCATCTTCAACTCCTCGAAATGTAAGCCCTGATAAACGTAGGCGGACGAAAATAATAAAAATAAATAATACGAGAGTAATGCTCGAGCGCGCGCATCAAAGACTGAAAAGTGCATCGAGGCGGAAAGAGCAACACAATGTACATGTAAAAGTAAAGAGGTTTTGAAAAACCCATCCCTTTACTACTACTACTCGTTTCCCCCATAGAGACAAAGGTGAAAGAGCCACGACGAAAAAATAAAAAAAAAATAGAATGAAACTTGGGGACTCGAGATGGAAATTGTAGTACTACTATGAGTGAAAGAAAAGAGCGAAAAATCGGTATAATGCAGTGCCCGTTGGAGATACAGAGAGAGACACATGAAAATTTTGTGAAATAGATGTTGTCTCTTGAGAGAGAAAAAAAAAAGATGGAGAGGTGTAAAAATCTTGGATGAGATATAAAGTAGAGAGATGAAATGTAAAAAATGCAATGGAGATACTTACCGCGTTTAAATAAATATCTCTTAGCTCTCGCAGGCGAAAAACAATGTTAAAAGAAAGAGGACATGAAAAAAAAAAGGAAAAAAATAGATATCGATGATACACACGTCAGGGGGTTAATAATTGGGGATATAATATTAGGAGAAGATCGAAGAGGAAAAGCCGCCAACGCGATCTTTAAAAAAATTTAAAGAGAAAAAAAAACCACGTCAATTTAGCCACACTAGTTAATTAAGCTCGTCGATAAATGATGTTAAGGGCGGAAAAATTATTAAAAAAAAAAATTTAATTAAAATTTAAAAACAAAAAAAAAAAATTACTAATGAATCAACGCATAAACAAACAAACAAAAAAAATTACGCAGAATTAAGAATTATCAGAATTAAGCGATATTAAAGTAAATTTAAAAAAAAAAAATATTAAAAAAAATATTTAAATAGAATTATTAAAGAGGAAATAAAAAAAAAAAGTAAATAAATTCTTGTATATGGGAAAGAAAGTGAGTGTGAGATTGTAATGGCTGTGTTGGTGTGTATCAGATGACAAGGAGAGTTGAGAAAATTTTTTTTTTTTTTTTTTAAAATAAGTAACGACGATCCTAAGTACTTCAGAGCGTTTTTACACCTTTTTAATAAAAACGTAAGAAAAAAAAAAGATGAGCACGGGTAAGAAAACGGCATCAAATTTACACCAGCTACGGGCGGTGTGAAAAATCCTCTGAGAATCATTAATTTTTTTTATATTTTTTTTAGAAATCATTTGATTTATATTAACATAATTTTAAATCTCATTTTACAAATATTACTTTCACACGTATATAAGTATATATTTGTCATATAACACGATTGAAAAAAACCCAAGTAAATTTGCTGAAAAAAAAAAAATATTCAAAAAAATAAAAAATTATGCAAAACGTTTTCATCAAGCAGAAAGCATGAGAAACTACACTCTGTAAAATTCTTACGCGTCTGAACAAACTCGGGTACTTTCTACTTCCTTCCACTATATATCAGAATATATATATATACATACGTATATATGCTCAAAGAGTGAAAACAGCCCCAGCGCGTATGTAAATCTTTGGCAAACGCCTTGAGCAAAGTGCCTCCACTTTTCCTCTCCCTTTTTTCATCCCTTCCTTTTATTCAGTCACCCACTCCAAAAAAAAAAAAAAAAGAAGAAAAATTTCCAAAAAATAGTCTAAAAGAGAACGGAAGAAGAGAAGGAAAGAGAGCGAGAGAATAAGCGAGAGTCGATGAGCTATCATAAATTTCACTCTTGGATGTGACGTGCCGACAAGGAAAATGCAAATTCAAATTCAACAAGCCACCGCGCTACTATATAATACTGGCTTTCTCTTTTGTTCGGCTTGACTATATATCGGTGGTAGCAGTAGTAGTTTTCATACGGAGACTGCTTTTCTTGCTTGCGTATATATATATAGCTATACGTGCTCTCGTCGTTTTATGCTACCGGAAAGCAGAGAAAAATTCGTAGAATGAGAAGTACTTGAATTCTCGTGGCTCTGGCTCATTTCAAATCCAAATTTGGTATATACTACATAAAAGAGATGGGTTTGTTTTTCTCGGAAAGAACGAATATAGTGACTTTCTGATTTTTTTTTTTTATAGTAACCGCAGGCAAATATTTTTCAAGGTGTATTTTAATAGACAATTATTTTTACGGTTATAAATTTTTTTTTTGTTTATTTAACTTGATATGGAAAATAGTAATTTAATTTACAAATAAATTTATTTTTTCCTTCATAAAAAGTGGAGTAGTGAAAGCAATAAATTTTTACGTTAAAAAAAAGTCAACTCATTTTTAATTACTCCGAAAACGTGACACAATATTTTACGTTTCAAACAAATAAAGTTCGATACACCATCAAAAAGAATCTCATAAAAAAAATTTTTAAAAATACCCACCCACACCTCATTTGCACCGAATCCAAAAAAAAAAAAAGAAAAAATGAAATTCAGTCTTCCGTCGATGTCGTTCACAGCTCACACTCTTCCATCAAACCACACAATTACAAGCAAAACACAACTTATATTAAATTTAAGTTCATCAATTACAAGAAATAACCAAAGGTGCTAAACATAACAATATCACGCCGTCCGTCAATCTGTCTATCATCAAAAATAGTTTTCACGACCATAGAGAAACACGCAAAGCAATTTGATCGCGTATACTTGATTATAAATCGCGATATAGGATGCCAACAATCCTGTACCTCATATCAAATTCGCCCTTATTTCTTTCTATCATTCTCTTCATATTTGTTAATTAAAGTATGTAATTTGTTTTACCTGCCGTACAAAATATCTGTCAAAACAAAGCAATCCAAAATTGATTATCAACCTTATTTGATTAAAAACAAACTTAAAGTTGAAATTTATTAATTAATTGATAATCCAACAAACTTTTTCGTCTTGTTTTGATTTCTCGTAATTCTCATGCACGTTGAAAAAGTATCAAAATTGACAAAAAAATTTCAATACATTTAAAAAACATAAAGCAAAGAAGTACAGAAACTTTGATATCCGCGAAATAAATTTATTTTAAATTGGATTTACAGATGTAAGCTGCCGTATACTTCCTTAATATGCCCGTGCTCATCGTAAACGTAACGTTTGAAAGGATCGAAGGGCGTGAAAGTTTAGTATGTATAATGATAAATGATTAAGAAAACGAAAAAAATATAAAATACATGAGAATTGAATGAAAACAAAAAAAGGTGCGCGAGCGCGACGTCGCACGATTTGCCACGCGTCTCCAAATATGTATATATACATACCTAAAATATATATATATATTTTTTATTATAAACAAAAAATACGTTGACGTAAAAAAAATAAAAAAAAAAAAATAACAGTGCAGTGAATTTTACATGTACGCGGGATCGAAGAAAAGCATCGTGAGGTAAGCGCTCGGGCATATAATAATATAGCGATGGAAAAAAACTAGAAGTGAATGTTATAAAAACAAAGAATAATTAAAAAAAAAAAGGAGATGGACGATTTGGCGCTAAATGAAAAAAAACAAATAATATAAGCGCAGTGTATAGTTTAAGATTAAGAATGACTTAAATAATAAATCGATATATTAATGCGCAAAAATAAAAGATTCGTACGAATGTCGAATATAATATTGTCAATGGGACAAAATCACACTCACACACATTACATACATACATATACACAAGTAAGACACGTCCTCTGGTAGGATTCGCGATTTTTATTTTTATGGACTCGAAATACAAACACTATCTCTCCTCTGGTGTGCTGGTATATTATATATATATATTATGTGAGAGTTAGCGTTGACTATGATAATGACGATGTTATATTATAATTATTATTATTGTATATGTAAATTTGAGAGAAGAAAAAAAAGTCGGAGGAACTTTTGTTATGTCGATTCTTAGTAAAAAGTATTATTATATATATAAAACATATATATATAAACATTGCGCAAAAAAAAAAAAAATATCATTGCCATTATGGATTATTATATAAATTATATCGATTACATGAATATATGAAAATTATTATTGTTGTAATAATGCGTAAGTGTGTGCGTAAAATAAAAGAAGAAAAAAAAAATAATGAATACACACAGTATAAATGTATTGTATCGTTAATGAAAACAGACAAACAAAACCAAATAATTAATACAATTACGAAAATGAAATGGAGTCGCACTCTATATATATATGAACGTGAGAGAAAGAGCAAAAATTATTAAAAATTAATATATAACTAACGAGTGAAGGTGAAGTGAAAGAGAGAGAAAAGGAAAGGAAAGGAGGAAAATAGTAAAAAAAAAATAAAATTAAATTAAAGCAAAACAAAGCGATCATCCTGTACATACGAGTTTTATACAGAACCTATACATAATATATTATACTCATTAAAAAAAAAAGTATCGTGAATTAATAAGGTGAGATGATTAAATAAATAAAGTGAATATATTCATAAATATAGGATCTACGCGTAATAAGTGATATAATGTAAACTACGTTTAAAAGTTAAGGGGTCGTGTGTATGTGTGTATAGGTATATAAGTTTATAGATGTACATACATACATGCATATATATAAATATATCAATTATACATATATTTATATATATCTATATAAAAATTTAAAAAAAATGGAAAAAACGCTCTTTGGTTGTGCGAATTTGTAAAATCTCAGTATTATGAAATATTATGGGGGAAAAAATGATTGTTTATTTGTGCTCTCGTTTTAAATAGTATTAATGTTGTTGAAAGAAAAAAAATCTATTTCTTCCATCGTGAATTTATATTAGACGTTCGTTGTTTACAAAAAATTTGTTTTTTTAAAAGAAAAATAATTATTATATTTACCAAAGAATTTTATTAATTTAAAAAAAAAGTAAATATATAAATATATATATTTGTTAACGAGTAATCGTAAGAAATAGAAGAAAAGAAAAGGAAAAAATATCGTAAGCTGCCTATGTACATGTTATTTTCTAAGAGGGGAAAACTAATAACTACTTTAGATAAAATTTATAAATGACAAGCAACCTGAAATAAAAAAAAAAAAAAGAAAAACGTAAATCGGTTATTACAAAACTATTTTTATAAATTTACGTTGACAATGTTTCGATTAGATTACTTAAATTGAGTATATAAGCGATATAATTAAATATAGAAGTAAGCAATCGAAACGTGAAAAATAAAAAAAAAAAATCTTTTATATATAAATATATTATATATAAACTAGACAGTCGTACATACACTCACACGTATATTTAATTAATTAATTGATATAAAAGCGTAGTTATTAGATTTTTTGCAAAGAAGCAGCCAACCGAAGCGCGTCTTTTCCCCTTTAACACATTGCATATATAATTATATCAATAATGTTAGTGCACACCAACACACATAATTGTTCCGCACATACACACAAACACACTTAGACTTAATAATAAATATAAAATGAGAAATATAAAAAAAAAAAATTATATGGAAATCACTTTAAAAATTGAAAAAAAAAAATACTCTAGGCTCGTTTAAGAATTTAAATACACAAGCCGCGATTATATATTAAAATGAAGATAACGACAGAATTAAATTCTTCTTAGCGTCGGAGATTCATTCTATACACATTATATGAGAATAAAAGTTTTAAAAAAAAATATATATATAATCGACGAACGTGTGGATCGATGTAAATTTTCATGGATAATCGATTGATTTGAGATAAGTCCGTACCCGATTTTATGTTACGGGGCGGTAAATGAGAATTTAAAGAAGCATTGTTTGCTCGAGTAGAAGTTTATCGGCTAACAAGCTTCTTTAATCATTTTTATAATTTGATGAGATATCTTACTTAATTTTAATTTGAGCAATTATTTGTTTATTCAATTTAAAATATATAATTATATTTTTTATTTAATTTAAAATTTACTTTATGCTAACTATACTAGTTGCACTATTTTTTAGTATGCTTATTTTTCTGTTATTTTGAAAAATTATTTTCGCTAAATATACTTAAGTAAGCTAATTATATTATATAATATAATTAGTTTTACTGTAGTTAATAAATATGCTTTCAATGCTGCTTAGTTTATTCGATAAGCTTAGTCTCGAGCAATAATGCTACAGTTACGCGTGAAGAGAATAACAGTTGAAAATAACTGTAACATCGTGGCAAAGAGTCGAGAGAAAAGAAAATAAGAAAGAAAAAAAATAACAAACTGCCAACCTCATTAATTAATTATAATTATCGCACACATTTTTCTGCTCCAGTACGGGGGAAGGGTAGCTCGAGAAGTAGCGAGCGACGAGAACTGATCAACTGATCGACGGCTTTCCTTTTTTAATTATTTTATTTCTTTTGCATTTGGCGCTTGACATTTATTATTATTATTATTATCATTATCATTTATTATTACTGATTATAAATAGAAAATAAAAGTTGAAAGGAAACGTCGATATTTCCGTTTTCACAAAATATTTCTGATGATGCGTTTATTTTCTATATCCAAGTCCAACCTTGCAATTATTTTTACAGAATATTTATCGCAACTACTTGTTTATTTTTATTTTTCTTGTTATTAATTAGTTGGAATGAATTTTTGCAATTTTATTTTAATTTGCTAATTTTTATTTATGCTGCTACTTATTTATTAATTTTTTTTTTTTTTTTTTAATTTGAGAGAAGTGTCAAAATAATTAAATGCAATTTATTAAACTATCTCTAAACAAAAAAATTATCAATTGCACATTTAAATATTTTTGATCAATAAAATAACATTTTATTTTTATTGTATTTTATTTTAACACTTGAATAAGACAAACACTTTTCTCAGTTTCTTTTTGCAGCTGCTTCGTTTATTTTTTTTCTTTTCTTTATAATTTATTTTGCAGATTAAACTGACAGCTGACTCTTCCAATCGTCACACGGATCGTCAAGCGAAAAGGAACTTCGCAACAAAGTAATCGATCGTTTCCGATCCTTCGACTCCTCGAGCCTCCCCACAATGTTTTTTCCGCGTTTCTCTTTCCCGTTAATTAAAATTTCTATAAAAAAAAATTAATTATAATAATAACAATTGAAAGAGGCGCTTTCTTGTAATCCCGCACTGAATATCCATCTCACGAGAATTTTAAACCTTTTATACATAACAAAAAAAAATAATAACTTAACAGAGAAATAAACAAATTAACCTACCCGATATATAAAATTATCGATATATTCGCGTTATCTATCGGTTATATACGAATAACAAAAAGAAAAAATATATATTAAATTATAAACATATAATATATCCAAAACGAAAGTAGCAAAGTGTTTTCAAATTGAAAAAAATAAATTAATGTTGATACCGACGACTATTAAGAAAAAAAAAATATGTTCAATATATAAAAAGCCACTTGATTAGATATACCAAACAGTTAAAAGAAGAATGCAAAAATATATTCCAAAATAAATAAAAAGATTTACCGTAATTATTATTAATAAAAAAAAAGAGAAACGAAGCGCGTAACTCCAGACTTCACAGACATTCCACGAGATACTAAAATTAAGTTATATTGTATGATGAGGAAAAAGTGTGCGAATCGACGTTTGCGTTATATTTAAGAAAAAAAATAAGCTAGTTGAGAACAAAAGTTAAATAAAATAATAATCGACGTTCTACAAAAAAAAAAGAAAATAAACTATCCATAGTAAATATATGCGCGTGTATAAAATGAATTTACATGATAGATAATTTATGAATGAAATTTATGTATGAGTCGTTATAACCGCGCAAAAAAAAACGAAATAATGTTACTAATCGACAACGGACAAAAACCATTATTATTGACTAATGATAAAAAAAAATTAAGCAGAAAAAAAATGTCTAGTACATATTATATATACATACAGTAAAAAGTAAGTATTGTAAGTATTGTAAGTATAGTATTAACAAAATCAACCTATAAATTTTTCCCACTACCCCATTTTTTTCCCTAAAAGTCGACTATCAAACGACGACCTTATAAAAAAAAAAAACACGTTATCACATTAATCACTTAATTATACATAAAAATACATACATCCGAAATCTAAGCGCAAACGGCGTCGCGCAAATCGAAATCAGCATTATAATATAAATAAATATAAATATATCCTTCTTAAGGCATCTCACTTGCCAAAAAGTCAGCCACGTATATGATATGCAAAGAAAAGAAAAAGGAGAGGTTCGGTATATATAAACGATGAATGTGAATGTGAATGTGTGCGAGTATATTTGCGTATGTACAGACAGGCCATATAAAGGTGATAGAGTGTTATTAAGTAAGCGAGCCAAAAAAAAAAAATCGTTCGAGTTTAGTAAAGAGAAAAGGGGGGGTATAATAGAATTATATAAAACGCACGCGTTTCGCGCGGCGTCTCGAAAAGCATCTTGAGCATGTGCATTGCCAAGGCGCCGAAAGGAAGTCGTTTTAATTTACCTTATTTTTAAGTTCCGTCGCGAGCTGTACATATAAATATTAAATCCCTAAATTATTTTTTTTCTTTTTTTTTTTCAACACATTCTACATACCCTTATTTCCCTATTTTTATACTATATTTATTTTCGCGGTCGGACACGTGCATGAAGCATCATTTTTATCGCGAACGCGTAATTTTATAATCGTTTTCCGATCGTTACACGATTTTACATACCGATCGGTTATATATTATTTTTTAATTTTCCTCATATACTTTATTCTTCTTTCTACTGTAAATATATATATTTTTTTAATATATCTCTCTTATTGTTTTATACAACAAATTCTCTGTTTTAAATAATTTTCTCATTCCGTCGATGTGTGTGTTTTAATGGCTGCGCCAACTAAAATAAAGGCCATAAAAGGCGCACCCGCTCTTCCTTTCTTCATTTTGCAATCGTGCCGGACTTTTCGATGATAAAGCCCTGCTGATAGTGAAGGTAGCGGCTACGTGCGCCGTGCCAAGCGCCGACGTGCGTCGCGATTATTATTATTATTATTATTATTATTATACTTGTAATTTCCGCCGCGGCCTGAGTCTGCGTGTGCCTGAGGTCTCTTCTGGATCGAGCCTCGACGATCTTTGGATTGATTGATTGATTGGTCATTTTTGTGGGTAAAGGGTTTAATTGTGTATACTCGGGCTGCTTGCAATTATAACTTGATTTAATGAATTTTTTAATTTTTTTTTTATCCCTGGGTGATTATATTGGGGTTGATAGAGTACGTGTTTATATTTTTTTAATTTTTAAAAAGTGAAAAAGCTTGGAAAGACGTTATTAAAAGTAGTATTTGTATTTAAACGTAAAAGCTGCGTCGTTTTAATAATGAAGTGAGAATTATTAAAAAGAGATAATACGTTACCTATATATTATGAGAAATGAAAAAATATATATGCTATTTCTTATGTAAAATTGCAATAATCAATTTTTAACTGATCAAATCACACAAAACTAATCAATTACTTTTTCTAATTACCTTTTTTGATACTATATCGAATAATTTTCATCGATCCAGAACAGACTCTACTCGAACGGACAGAATTCACAGTCATCACATTAAAAAAAAAAAAAAAAAAAAAAAAAAAAACCAAAAAGTTAAAGAAATTGAAAAAAAAAAAAAAAAAACGAAATATTCCCGAAACGAGCGCTAGCATTTATACTAGACAAATTAATAAAAGAATAACACTATTGTTGTTACGAAAAAAAAAAAATAAATTAAAATAAAATAAAGAAAACTAGCGACTGCAATTTACGATATTGTAGAAAAACAGTGCGACTAAGAATAATAAATATAATAAAGCATAACATATGTGAAAAAATTTAATTATAAGCGTCAGATTGCTGCGATGTCGTGTATAGGATAAAATAAAAATGAGTGTGAGTGCGTATTATTGAGAACGTGTGTATATGACGAAAATAATTCGAGTAAATTTAAAAAAAAAACAAAAATGAAAATTTAAGTCAAGATACACTAACGAAAATGCGTACTGTTTAAATGCTACGAAATGTATTAACAGTAGCTACGGTTGTAAAGTCTGTATCATGAAATAAAAATTTCTCAACCTCGATGAAGAAAAGAAAGAAAAAAAAAAATAAAATAAAATACAAAATGAAAAACCGACCGAGATTTTGTAGAATTATCCAGCCGATCTTACTAAGAGTCTCTCGAGATTTCCGTCGATGTTTTGCACCCTTTTTCTCTCATTATCAAGTAAAAAAAATATACACCAGTTTACAGAATATAATATTATACGAATATTAATTATCTAATAATGTCCAGTGACAAACAAAAAAAAAAAAAAAAATAAAAATAATCATAAAGTTATACAAGTAAAAAACAATTACGCGGGAAAAGTATACAAGACGTCGTCGAAATCTAGCGAGGCCCTTGATTATAACGTTTAACGAAGAAATAAAATAAAAAAGTAAAAAAATAAACAAAAAAAAAAAAAGAAGTGAGTCGTTTTTTGTAATGTTTGATTAATAAAGCACATAGTTATCGAAAAAAACATTGCGTCAGCATTGCGCGTCACGTTATTTGATAAGATGCGTCGATGATGATCTCGGCAATGATTAAAATAGATGAAGAGATGAGTTGAAAAAAAAAAAAATTATGACGATTAAAGGATTATGAAATATGCACTTTATCTATATAATAGCTGTACAAGAATAAAGAGATGAAAAAAAAATTAAAAAAAAAAAGTGATGTGGCTGTGATATTTGTAACCCTACTCTTGCATGCATCCCTAACGAAATAAAATTTTATTTTGATTTATTTAATGCGAGTTATTGAATGAAACAACTTTAGATATGAAAATACATTTACTAGTAAATACAAAATAACTTTATTTTCACAACAACTTCCTTATTTTACCTAAAAACAAACTCAAACAATCAACTTTTGCCTTTAATCTAGTGTGTACATGTAAAATAATAAATTCATATTTTGTCTAACGCGCCTTTTTCCTTTTAGTATCTTGCACATGCGCACAAACTCTATTGGAGCAGTAGGCTTTTTAAGTTTGTTTACATTTAGTCAAACCTTAGAGTCAAACTGTTTGACAAGTGACAACATAGTAAGAGTATTTTCATTTCTTTTTTATAATAAAAATCTCTAACATAAAAAGGATAAATATCAAGTTTATGCTGAAATTTTTTAATATTGTACAATATGAAAAAGGAGATAAACATATCAAATTGATGATGTTTCCATATAAATATGTTGCTATTATGGATGGATTTAATACAAGCATAAATTTACAAAATGATTGGATAGTCAACAAGAATGAATTAAATTGCTGCATATACACATAGTAATTGCTTTTAATAAAATTTTAGCCTATTTTTAAAATTTTTAAATATCAGACGCAGGTTAAAATTTTAAAGCTTCTATGAGAAAGCAAAAGGAAAAAGTAAGATACTGTTTTTATTGATTGTTTATTGAATTTATAATAAAATATATGTAACAATAACTATACATTTTTTAGGTAGTATCTTGGGTGGCAAATATATCTGTCAACAATTTTGGAACAAAAACAAATGTTGAACATGATAAAGATTGAAATCAAGAAAACTATAAATGTTATCAGTATTAGTGACATAATAGAACAATTTTCACAATCTTATGTTTGTTATTGTGACTTAAAAATCTTGTACTTAAAAATTAACTTATTGTCATCAAAATTTATAGACAATTGTTGAATTACATAGTATGAATGATATTTCCAAAACCTCTAAATACATCAAACTATAATGATTAATTAGATTTGAAAATAATAAAAATAAATTAAAATTAAAATTTATTATTCAAATTATTCTTTGGATTGTAGCTGTACCCAGTGCCCTGTAAAAAACTCATTTAACGTAACTAGTAACCATTTAGTATGTATATTAAAATTTCCAAAAACATGCAAGACTTTTACGCAAATGCTTAAAATAGTAAAAAAACCTGTACATATATTTCTGACGCAATATGCCTATGTTATTTTTAGCCTTATAAACCTTATTTTAATTCATACATAATACATTCAAGTTACATACTCGCATTTGCACTACTCGAAAATACGAGACTGAAACGTTTTAAATTTACAAATTGCAACAAGCAAAATATCTTTATACTTCTATTAAAAAATGAAATAAAGAAAGTTTTATTTTTGTTTTACAAAGG
This sequence comes from Leptomastidea abnormis, assembly GCA_030522805.1. Classification (NCBI taxonomy): domain Eukaryota; kingdom Metazoa; phylum Arthropoda; class Insecta; order Hymenoptera; family Encyrtidae; genus Leptomastidea; species Leptomastidea abnormis. Next base: position 13,152 of record JAPYZE010002136.1, read on the forward strand.
TGTTAAGTACCCTATATACTTTTTATAAATTACATAAATCTTTAATAATTTTATCGTTGCATTTGTCATTTAAATAAAATGCTGATCATTTGTAGGTTCATATAAAACATACATAATAAAAGTTAAAATAATCTCTTTGATATTCAAATTAATCAAAATACTTTTAAAAAAAATTAAAATAAAATAAAATTTAAATATAAATAAGGGACGTATCACTCGGTCGGCATCAAAGACTCCCGCTATATTTACGTGGCGCATCTCTCTCGCGAACTTTCGCGTCCTTTTCGTCGCTTATTCCCAAATATCTCGGGGCGCACAAACACACGCGTGAAACAAAAATACATATACTATGCATATATCTGCCCACGCATTTTCTCTATTAATAAATAGTGGACTAAAATAAAGGTGAGAGGAGGGAGGTGGTATTAAAGATATCTTTCATGTACCTTTTATAATTAGGTACCTCTCAATATATAAGTCAATATAGCAGAGAGATATACCCAAAAAAGAAAGAATGTTCTAGATAAATGCTGTCATACACACGTGCTTGAAATAAAAAAAAAAAAAATAAGGGATCAGGCTTGAAATGATTTATTTTAATTTTCAAAATAACCAACCGAGATAAACATGTGTTTTTTATAAAAAGTAATCGATATAGAGTAAGAAAGAGAGGTGTGTGTTACACTTTATAACGTTGTCTCTCCCTGCACAGCGAATGTTCTCGCTCGCACGCAGCAGAGCAGCCTCAATCGATTTTTCAACGGTGTGTTCTCTCTTTCTCGCTTTTTTTCGTTATCTGTTTATACGTGGTTGTCATGACTTTTATTTTTTAAGATTGGATTACCCTATTTAGGGTCTCTCGAGAACTTGATTACAGAATTTGCTTTTGTAAAGTTATACGCTATTGTTTATGGAATGTACGAGAAAGAGGCTGCTGCATGATTTTACAGGTATAAGCGTGCTGCATGTCTGGCGTGCATTTACATATTGCAGAAAGCTGAGTTTGTTCTATATAAAACCAGACGTTTTACCACGAATTTGGAGATGCTGAGAATAAAACATTTTTATGTTATTTTAGGTTTTGTTGTTTTTAGCAAGAAGGAAATGAAATCTTTTATTGCCACACCGTAATTAAGGTGTGATATTTTTGAATATTTGTCTCAATTATGACAATTCTGTGTAATTAATTGTAAAGCAACAATTATATTTATAAAAAATTAAAAGAAAATAATATTAAAAAATTCGGTACATATAAAAAACACTAATATTCTAGAAAATTCACACACCTGCTTTTAAATCGACACGTATTAATAACGAAAAAGCTTTGCCAACCTAACAATGTTTAAACAAAACGTTAATTAACCGTTGCTATTGTTTATGTATAAATCAGCATTTAAATCATAACCCATAAAACCGATATCAAAATTCAAGTATTACACAATATACCAATCAAGTCGTTAGAAATACCTACGCCATATTCATCCCTTATTAGGAAATCTCCAATCATCAAATTAAAAAACAAAAAAAAAATTAGCTCACCTTCATCATCAACATTCCTCTTCATCATATCAAAATCATTCTTCAAAAACGCAACAGATCTTGAAATTTCCTAGAAATCCTCTTCATCTCCCGTGTAATATATTATTTTCATAACATCATATTCGGATAAACGCGCGCGAATACTCCACGTAAGTAAGACAAAGAAAGAAAGACTTTTAGAGTGAGACAGATTACCGGCTCACCCCTCTGAAAGAGCAGTTGGCAAGTCCAGACTGTTCTAAACGTATTTGTATAACTATATATCGTATCATCCGGCGCAGCCACTACCACGTTGGTCAATTCACCTTTTCTAACCCAACTTTTATTTATCTCCCCACCGAGTTTAAATACACTTTTCCGATACTTGATAACGTAAAAAATCACGATAATAATTCTACTTTAATTGAACGATTGAAAAAGTTACGTTTAGTGGATAAATAAAGTTGAGTAAAGAAGCTCACTTGATAGAAGCTTCGAGAAGAATCCGTAGACGCCGGTCGAATATTCGAGAAGGTAGACCCGTGCTAATAAAAGCGTGGCGAGCGCGCGCACATTCAATATTCTACGGCTAGACGCGCTACTAGTAGCATCTCTCTGCGTTCGCACGTAAAGCGATATATACTTCTCATTTCGCAGTATACCACAAAGCGATTGTCTATTGTTTCTTTGTGATTGAGAAAAGGATTAAATTTTAATTGAATCAAGTTTTATTGAGAGAGAGAAAAGAAAAAGGATTTTTTAATTTTGATTTTAAGTGAAGTGTTTTATTAAGTTAAGAAGGTGGTGAAGAAGAGGTTGAGTTTTGATTTTACATCCACAAGGTGAAAAGGACCTTTTCTTTTCGTTTATTGAGAAAAAAAAAAAATAAGAAAGGATGCCGGAGGAAGTGGCGATGGAGCAGAGCGGCGAGGTTGAGACCTTTGCCTTCCAGGCGGAGATTGCTCAGCTTATGAGTCTTATTATCAACACCTTCTACTCGAACAAGGAGATTTTCATTCGAGAATTGGTTTCCAACTCGTCTGATGTAAGTACACAAGGCTTTCTGTTAATTTTTATGTGATTTTATTTTTTCATTCTTTGACCTGATTGCGATTAAGCCTAATTTGATTTATTAAATTTTTTGTGTCAATTGGTAATTCTATAATTATTGCAATGATTTTAAATTTAATAAAATTAATTTTATTTTTGAGTTTTACATTTTGGAATACGTTAGTAATTCAATAATTTTGCATAATTTATTTGCTGTAATGTAATTAAAATCTGCTTTGTTTTTTTTTTTTGTATTTATAAATATATGTGCTATTCTGTGTGCTCGTGTAATTTATATATCTAATGTATATTTGATTCATTACAGGCCTTGGACAAAATCCGCTATGAATCTCTCACAGATCCAACAAAGCTTGACTCCTGCAAGGAGCTCTTCATCAAAATCATTCCCAACAAGAACGACCGCACACTCACCTTCATTGACTCGTAAGTTTCTTTAATACATTAAAGTAAATTTTATTGAATAACTTTTATATTAACATATTCTAATTTAATAGATTTAAAACAGTTATTTAATTTAATGATTTAAAATTTTTTTTTAATTCAATGCTTTATATGATATAAATTTTAATTAACTTAAAAATTATTATTAAATTTTTTTAAATAGTTTGAACATTTCAACTTTTAAATTTTATCTTATATTTTAGCATTAAAGTTCTTTTATCATAATTTTCAAATATACAAAATACTAAAATACTTATTTTATTTCTACAGAGGTATTGGTATGACCAAGGCTGATTTGGTAAACAATCTGGGTACAATTGCCAAATCTGGAACAAAAGCCTTTATGGAAGCTCTGCAGGCTGGAGCTGACATTTCCATGATTGGTCAATTTGGTGTTGGTTTCTACTCTGCTTACCTGGTTGCCGATAAAGTAACTGTTGTTTCAAAACACAACGATGACGAACAGTACATCTGGGAGTCTTCTGCTGGTGGTTCCTTCACTGTACGTCCTGACAATGGTGAACCTCTTGGACGTGGTACCAAGATCATCTTGCACATCAAAGAAGATCAGATGGAGTACTTGGAGGACTCTAAAATCAAAGAGATCGTTAAGAAACATTCTCAGTTCATTGGCTATCCCATCAAGCTTCTGGTCGAAAAAGAGCGTGACAAGGAACTCAGTGAGGATGAAGATGAAGAGGACAAAAAGGAAGAAGAGGATAAAAAAGATGACAAACCCGAGGTCGAAGACGTTGGAGAAGATGAAGATGAAGATAAGCCTAAAGACGAGAAAAAGAAGAAGAAAAAGACAGTAAAAGAGAAATACACAGATGAAGAAGAACTGAATAAGACCAAGCCCATCTGGACCAGAAACCCAGATGACATCACCCAAGAAGAGTATGGCGAATTCTACAAAAGCTTGACCAACGACTGGGAAGATCATCTTGCAGTCAAGCACTTTTCTGTAGAAGGCCAGCTTGAATTCCGTGCACTTCTTTTCGCACCTCGTCGTGCGCCTTTCGATCTTTTCGAAAACAAGAAGCGCAAAAACAACATCAAACTCTATGTCAGGCGTGTCTTCATCATGGACAACTGCGAGGATCTTATCCCAGAATACTTGAACTTCATCCGAGGTGTAGTAGACAGCGAGGATCTTCCATTAAACATCTCTCGTGAAATGCTCCAACAGAACAAAATTCTCAAAGTCATTCGTAAGAATTTGGTAAAGAAATGCCTAGAGTTGTTTGAGGAGCTTACTGAAGACAAGGACAACTACAAGAAGTTCTATGAACAATTCAGTAAGAATCTCAAGCTTGGTATTCACGAGGACAGCCAGAACAGGAAGAAGCTGTCAGAATTACTCCGCTACCACACCTCTGCTTCTGGTGATGAGCAATGCTCACTCAAGGACTACGTTGGTCGCATGAAAGAGAACCAAAAGCTCATCTACTACATCACAGGTGAAAGCCGAGACCAAGTGGCCAACAGTTCATTCGTCGAACTTGTAAAGAAGCGTGGCTTCGAGGTCGTCTACATGACTGAGCCAATTGATGAATACGTCGTCCAGCAGCTTAAAGAGTTTGATGGCAAACAGCTTGTCTCTGTAACGAAAGAAGGTCTCGAGCTTCCCGAGGATGAGGAAGAAAAGAAGAAGCGCGAGGAAGACAAAGCCAAATTCGAGAGTCTCTGCAAAGTCATGAAGGACATCCTCGACAAGAAAGTAGAGAAGGTCGTGGTATCTAACAGGCTGGTTGACTCACCTTGCTGCATCGTCACCTCGCAGTACGGTTGGACCGCCAACATGGAAAGGATCATGAAAGCTCAAGCTTTACGTGACACTTCAACCATGGGCTACATGGCCGCAAAGAAACATCTTGAGATCAACCCCGACCATCCGATCATGGAGAACCTGCGTCAAAAGGCGGAGGCTGATAAGCACGACAAATCAGTAAAAGATTTGGTCATGCTGCTCTTCGAAACAGCTCTGCTCTCGTCTGGCTTTGCACTTGAAGATCCTCAGGTTCACGCCTCGCGCATCTACCGAATGATCAAGCTGGGCTTGGGCTTCGACGACGAGGAGATGGCTGTTGAGGAAGAGAATAAGATTGACAATGAAGTACCTGCACTTGAGGGCGACTCCGAAGAGACCTCAAGGATGGAGGAAGTCGATTAAGCAGGACTTGGTCGTTGCAGCCGTTAATACTTAAGATCCCAAAGACTTTTTCTAGGAGTTTAGAAAGACTGTTTATCGGAAATTGCGGAGTATTATAGATTGTCAAGGCTGTTGGGCGATCAGATTGACAAGCGTGTGTGTCTCGCTGTTTCCATTACGATATTTATGGATATCAACGAGAAATCGTATTTATTTTGTAGCGCATTTTTACGAAGATAGTTTTTTTTTCTGCACTCGCTCGTTATATTCTGACGCACCTGAACGCGCGTTTTAATTTTTAATGTCGCTGACTTTTAGTTAATTTGCTTCCTGCATTGTATTTCTATAACTTCTATTCATATTCATCCGCGATTAACTTCTTTTGATATTTATTACATAAACATTTTTTATTCTTTCATTTTTTTTTTCATTTATCATTCCGCTTATAATTTAATTGTAAGTTAAGAACGATGTAAAAGATAAGTGCAAAAGTTAAAAAATTTTTGTCTAATAAAGTTAAGATTAAATAAAATTTATGTTTTGTTATTTATCCTTTCTTATAATAAGACAAAATTTTTAAATCTATTTAATTATTTTGAATTGATATTTTTTTAATAAAATATCTCTAAATTTCACTGTTTCTTCAATTTTACTTTGATTAAAATTTGATTAAAGTTTTGTATGATTCTTAACATATAGAACTATAGTTTAAAAAAATCAACTAAAAAGAAAATGAAAAGATAGTTCTAATTAAATTGATCAAAAATCTATAAGAAGTTGAAAATTTAAAGTAATAAAAGCAAATTCATTTACAAAAAGGTTATCATTCTTCATATTATTTTATTTAAAAAAAACTTATAAATACCATAAAAACATTTATTTTTACAAGAAGCGACAAATAACATCATGTAATTCATAATCATAATCTTTTGCAGGAGGTGCTCTCTGAAGTAACGTTTTCATGAGCTCCTCATCTTTATTGTTTAGACAACTACATAGTTTACAACAGTTAATACAATCACAAAAAGCAACATATATGCTGCAAATATAATCTATTGTTTCATTAATATCACATATCCCAGGAATATGCTCGATTTGGATTTTTAACTCGCTTGAAATGTATTCATCCTCTGGAGGTGGATTATCAAAAAATGATTTAAAACCTTCTTTTAAAAGTATTACATTCTCATCGTTGTGACGTAACTTCACATCAAAATGTTCTTCTGCAAAATCTTGAATGGTCGCTCCACAGGCTGTCACAAACGAAACTCGAGACATCAACTAAAAAGTTATAATTATTGTTACACTTATTATTAGAATACATTCATTTAACAAGCAAACACAAGAAATCAAGAATTACTTACTTCTACGACACGTTCTTCATCTTCAATTTTCTTGCTTAGTACATCAGACATAACCTCTTTGATATACACCTTAGATCTTTTCTTATTTATTTAAATTAATCTTTATCATTATTACAAAAATGTATTATATGAAAGATAAGATTCTCAAATGTCAAATTTTTACTTCTTTTTAATTAATGTTTAATCCAAGTTAACAAAAAATTTACGCTGCAAGGAATGTCAACAATAACATAACAAAACAATACAAGGCGAGGCGAATAGTAATTTTAAATGGGGAGATAAGAAGAACGTGGCATTACCATCTTCAGGTAATAAAAAATATCGTCAATTGATTTGATCCAATTCTACCTTATCATCATCAACACTCTTTTTAATCAACAAAATCATTTTTCAAAAAACATCATAAAGTCTTCCTTTTTATTCCTACAATAATTTTCATCCAATATTAAAAGTAAGCACAGTTGGATAAACGCGCGCGTAAAATATCGCGAGTATATAATACACCGGCTTATATCTTCTTTAAAAAGCAGTTGAAAGCAAAACTATACCGATCGGTTGCAAATAGGTGTATCATATATTTGTAATCATCAAGGATTAAGGATGCAATCTCGTTGCTTCATATTCATTTGGCTTAAAAAAGTGTTATTCTTGTTATAATCTTTTGAAGAAGGCATAAAATTATATTCAAACATAGACGTCATCTTGTAATTTTCCGCACTATGTCAGTCACTCGAGGCCACAGCAGAGACCAATCTCATACACACCCATTACACACGTTCTTCTATTTCGTCTCGCATCTTTTTACTTTATAGAAATAGAGAGAGAGAGATGTCCACAAGAAAATCTACAAGAATGAAAAAGGCACTCTACAAGGTAAGTTTCATCAACCGCAATTTATCAATTTTGTAAATTTGTATTTGAAGGTGTCATTTCTTTTTAAAAGTTTACATGTAACGTCCATAAAGTAAATTAAGCATCAAACTAAAAAAAAGTGTAGGTATGTGTATATACAAGAGAAAAAAAGACGCTGCAGGTTAGTTTTTGATTTTTTTTTTAAGAGTGAATACTTAGGCAAAAGCAAATATGTAGTACAGAAACGAGGCCGATGGATAAAAAGACCGTTCTTGGTGAAATTGAATCGCACCTCTCTTTATAGTGTGCGGTGCTTTGACGATCTCCCTCTCTTTATTTCACTCCCTCTTTTTTTTATTAGATAAATATAGTAGATATCTACATCCACGAGAGAAAAAAAAGTAAGGAAAATTGAGCCTATACCCATTTATTATACCTATAGGTATTTTATATATCTCGAGATGTATAAAAGGAAGACCGGGGCTAAATTAAAATATTTCTTTCTTTCCTCTCCTACTTTTTAAATTTATTTTTAATGTTTTTATTCTGAACACAAAATATTTTCAAGGTATAAGGCCATTATAAGCTATACTAAAAGCTCTTTATCTCGATTAGTTAAATCCAATGGTTATATTTATTTGTATTTAAAATATATTATATCTAAAAAAAAATTTTATACATAATAAATATAATTATAATTTTGAATCTAGACAAGCTTTTTTAACGTGTCAAAGCTTAGTACATACGAGTACTTTCTTATTTGTAATAAATATTTTTCTTTACATTTTTAAAATGAAAGCTAGGAAGACCGTTGGGAAAAATTTTTAATTTATCTTGTTTTAATTTTACCCCGGTCTCCCCTAAATATCCACAAATACACACACACATATTCACACTTAAAAATTCATGTGTGTAAAGAAGTATAAGGTATGAACATGAAGCAGGGAAAAGCGAACGTTGTGGGAACGAGGATGATGATCCGAAGAGAAGAGGAGTATAGGAGAGGTACAGGTATATGGTGTTCATTTACGAAGCTTATATAGGTTTTATCGTGGTAAAAAAAAGAGGGGTGTGAGAGGGGGGGACTAACGCACGCGGCCATTTTGCGTGATGTCACGGAGAGCAAGAGAGAGAGAGAGAGAGAGAGAGAGAGAGCTGTGCTGCGGCTGGCCTACTTTGGTTCTGGCGCTCCACGTGCACGGGTCGATGACCTGCCTCTCATTCTCTCTTTCTCTTACGCTCACTTGCTTACATATAGGCACTCTATCTCCCTTTCTCTTCTTCATATACTCAACTTTTTTCTCTATCTCTCTCACTTAGCTCGTGTATATGTATATATGTATGGGATATAATAGGTCTCTATATATATGCTAGAGAAAACCCATACGCGATATGTATAGTAGTGTTTCCCTTTTGGACCCATTGCCGACTAGATACCTATATATTTTTATGTAAATGAGTGTAGTACGTGTCTGTGTTGGTATACCACGCACTTTTTTTGTTACTTCTCCCTCGCCTATATAGCAGTTTTCTCTTTCTTTGTAATATCCCCAACAATGACTCGACTTACTTTTTTTTAATAGAAAAAATTTTGGAGCTTTTACTCTGCTTATGCATGAATCTATGGTTTTTCATGTGAAGTAAGGCCTCTTTTTTATATCTTGGTTTATATAATAGTAAAATACAACCGTTACTGTATTTTATTAAAATTGATAATTGAACAAATTTGATTTAAAATTAAAAAAAAAATTAATTTTGGATATATTTAATTAATCTTTATAGTAAATTTCATAATTTAAATAAAACGTGATAGTTAAATTTTGTAATTAACTTATGAAATTAAAAGAAAAATATATATAATAAAAGACAATATATCAGTTTCGACATACACGCAGGCACTTAATATTATACTCGATTTATCAATTAGCATAAAATTCATGAAATACTTGAAAAAGTGAAGGGTCTGGAGGGGAAAAAAACGAGATATTATCTGAAAGTAATATTTATTAGAAAGAAAAAAAAAATTTTCATAAGCTGACAACTACTACTGCCAACGCACCAATTTTTTTTTCTCTTTCATTTTTTATTTATCTAACGATCGATACCAGCTGAATTACGATATTATACATATAGCAAGTCTTATATACGTCAACGTAATTATTATACACTTGATATACTCAACCACATGTTGAGAAGAAAAATTAAGGATGTACCTTTTTAATGGAAGACACATGCTGGCCTCCAAAATAAGGTGATGAACAGCCTAAGGCATTTTATCATTTGCATAAATTATTTTTTTTAGTTTTTCCTCAAACATTCACTCTTCTCTCGTTTCTTTCATTTCCTTCAAAAGACGATGTCAATTTTCTCTCTTTCTCGTTTCCTTTTTATATTTTAATTTTCTTTTTTTTTTTTGTATTTAATTTCCCCTTGGCTGTCAGTTGAAGTTTAAAAAAGTCAAAATAAGAGAAAAAAATTGTTTGTTTGACGAAATGCAGCCTGAAATATTTTCTCCACTCATTTTTTCAGTTATTTGAGGGATGAAAAATTCTTCTGGAATGATGATCGTAGTTGTTTTTTAACTAAAAAATTCTTTTTAAAATTTTTCCTCTGTATGAATTTGATGTAGACTTTTTTTACAGATTTTTTTTTTTAAGATTAGATAATATAAAGCCGAAAAAAATTAATTATCAAAAGTCATGCCTCTTCATCATTTATTTTAGATCTCAATGTAGGTACTTGCTATAATAAAGTGTAGTATTTATAACCGAAGTAATGCTAGCAAATACAAGTAAATTAAAAAAAAAAAAACTTATTTTAAATACTTAATCTTAATTTAAATGAGCAAACATAGTAAAATTTACAAAAGTATATAAATTCGTAAATCAATAAAATTAATTTAATTTAATTTTTGAAGCTTAATCAGAAATAAATCATCAATCTCTCTAGTAATTAACCCTTTTCTTTTTAATTTTTTCAGAAGCAATACAGCACAATTCAAATCGTAGAATCAACATCGTTCCAAAACAGTCACGCAAAATAATCCCATATTTTAACTTTCTACTCCAAATAACCATACATGAATCCACATATTTAAATATAAAAATTAACATTCCAACCAAGCAGATGAGGGCGTACATACAACATTACAACCCAAAAAATAAAAAAGTAACCGCCTAAAATCTGTGAAAGCAGGTCATTTCGAAATCTAACTAAAAAAAAAGAAAAAAAGAAAGGTATTCGACTCTAAAAAGCTATCCCGTAAAAATCACCGACACCGTACGTACGTATATATTTATATATGTATACATATATACACGAGTTTACAGGTTAAAGACCTCAACACACAAAACGTAGATTATATAGGATACCGTTGACGAGAGACATACACACACAAAGCTTTTTCGATAAGCTGCACTCGACAGACTCGTCCAAAAAAAAAAAAAAAAAATCAACTTCTGACAGATAGATTTTCAAGTGCATTTACGTTTTTTTTTTTATACCCTCATCTCAACTGATTTGTAATTTGAGATTTGAAAAATAAATATAAAACAGTAATGTGATGTACATACGTATTTTTAGCTATTGATTATATTAACTGCAGTATTTAAAAAGATACATAAATATATACGTTTTTATTAAAGTTTATCAAACTCATGCTGTCTCGTTGGCTTTTGTTCGGGAATTTTGTGACGAAACGTGCCCACGAGATGAGCTATCGGAATGTATTTAAGCGTTGATTGTATAAAAGCAATTTTTTACTTTTCTATTGTAATATTCGTATGCCAAATTATGCAATCCTTCATGACTTATTGAGTTGTACGAATTAAGTTCAGGTGTGAATTACTTGAAAAAAAATAATTAGCCAGAATTTTTTTTATTTTATAAAAAAAAAATTAAATAATAATTTTGATTTTTGAAAACATTTTCCACCAAAAAATTTATTTAACAAGCATCAATCCCATAATATTACTCGAATTTTCTAATCAACTTACAATCTCCAGAAATTTTTCCAAACTCGCAAAGTATGATTCATATATCTGATAACAAATAAAACCGTCTTATCTGCATAGATAATTAAAAATATTCTAATCTATTTTTAAAATTCAAAGCTTATATACATATAAAAAAGAAAGCTTTCGCTTGCAAATCACTCATACACACACACACACAAATCATTTTTTATCATGTAAATCACTTCTTCTTTTCTTGTCATCATCCTTTCAAAAGAAAAAAAAAACATCAAGTCTAACGTTCTTCAATCATAAATAAAAAAAAAAAATAATAAAAAATAACGTCAAACTGGTCTCTATTATATACATCGATTATTCACAACGTTCGTCTCCACACGCGCCTCTTTTCTTCATGACCGTATTTCTCTAATCGTCTCAAGCCATTCAATCTAATCTACGCGACTTACAAGTAACTTCAACTTATACATACACACACACACACACACACACACAAAATCCAAAAAGAATCCAGAGTCACGGACGTATTTTCCCTCTCTTTCTCTAACTTTTTTTTTCTTTTTTTTTCCTTATATTCTCTTCCCTCTCAATTTCATACATACATATTATAACTCAGTACCTATACTCTTTCTTCTTATCACAAAACGTGTCAACGCCGGGCCTATAGAGAAACGAAAGTGATGATACTGCCACTATTTTTCTGGCCGATAAGACCAGCTGCTGCTGCTGCTGTTGTCGCGCATAACTCGGTTATCCAATAATGCTTATACTCTTTTACTCTTGCGCTGCTTATAATATACGTTGGTTCTCCTGCTTATATACCTATACAAGCGACAAAAGAACGCTTTGTCTACTCTCACAGCTGACTTTTCTATATTATATCTTCCTCTATGCATACATTGAATTTTTTTTATATTTTTAATTTAAATTTAAAGTTTTTCTATTGGTACAGATGCTAAAAATATGATTTAATAATAAATTAAACATTTATTTTATTCTTTGTTGTTATTATAGTTATGTACCATAAAATATTTTAAAAATTTGGTATATAAACGATCATTCTCGTGACTTAACATAACTCACTCTTAAAATATATGACCATGTACACACGATTGTATATTATAAAAAAAAATATTTTATTGAAATATAATTAATTATTACGAAATAATATGTGGTCTCTCAACATACCTTTTCTTTCGATTTAAATACATTTACTGCGCGGCTAGACAACTCTAATTAATTATTAATAAATAATAATTCCAAACGTTATATTGACGTTATCAATCAAACGCATTCTATATTGTGGTTCTATTTATTGACAGTATCAAAATTTGTGTTGTCACTGTTTGTATGTGGACACACCATATAGTCGTATAAAATTTTCTATTAATTCAATCGCCTTGGTATATTTGACACATAAAACAGGCTTTTCTTTCTCTCTATCTATACTTTCATATTTGGTATTCCGTTAGAAGCTCTATGTCAAAACGATATACATACCAATAGCTGTGAAATTTTGACATCAGAAAAGTAAAACACTGAAGTTTTTTACTAACAACAAGTGAATAAAAAAAAAAATAATGTCTATTTGAAAATTGATTAATACAACATATTTATCAACTATGCTATGATACATCTATCATATTGACAGCTTCTAAACAAATATCATTAAAAAAAAAAATTGTTTGACTTATACACAACTAAAAAATTCTCGCATAAAATTAACAATCTTAAAACATCGACTAATTAACCAATCCATCAATATGATTGAAAATGTCTCAAAATTAATATTACAGGAACATTAGAATAAGGTGTCTAAGCTTTCTATTTTAAATATCCATTATAGTAAACTAAGTATAACGTTTACATAATAAATCGATAGGACTAAATCTTACTCTTACGAAACTCTTGTATTTCAATACACAACAAAATGTTGCACTTTACGATATTCTCAAGAAGAAGAAATACAAAGTACAGACGTTTACGGTTAAACCTCTAGGAATATATACCATACTACGTAGGTAGATTGATTGAGAAAGACTAAAACCAAAAGCAAGAGAGAAAGACAAATGGAAACCTTAAGTGTACAAGACATATCCTTAAGCTTCACAGCTCAATCAGTCCTGGATGTCTAAGACAGGTGAACGACGACTACGCCGACTACGACGTAACTGTTGTGGGTGAAGTCTAGGGAGAGTCTATTACGCAACGTTTCAAAAAGGAAAACGATCTTTTGTATATATACATATGCAAGAGAGCTTGCATGTTTTGGACATTCGGTATTCTCTGTATATACTACTAGCAAAGTCATTGCTTTTGTACATTTGAAATCGTTAACTAATCGAATTTTAACGAGCTACGTAATTAACGTGTATAGGCGTAGGTGTTCTATTATATAGCGATATATATGACAATTGCAGAATTTCCTATTGATATACCTACCTACCTACCTACCTATACGAAAGCTTTATGGGAGAATCGAATTGCGATTGTTTGGCAAACTGTGTGTTTATGTATTGTGGTAATAGCTTGCTAGTCTTGCTATTATGTTACTGATGAGAATTATTTAGGTGTGTAAAGAGAAGGTTGAATACAGTTTGATAATTCATGTGTAAATTTAGCGATGTATTTTAAAATTTTAGGTTATGTTTAGTAAAAGTTTCAACTAAAAAAAGCAAGAATTTTATAAGATGACAATAATGTTATAGTTTCATATTTTGTAATATGATAAATAACGCTTTATTGAATGGCATGTCATCTCAGATTTTGTTAAATTTTATGTTATTTTAATTAAAATAATTAAAAATTACAATTAGGTCGGTAATGTAGATTTATCGACATATTTTATCTTCTTATAACTGACACGAATTCAAGTATTTTTTACTCTAAATATAATACGCTCTCAACGTTCATTTCATCGATCTTAACATGTATCCGCAATTAGATTACCTCCAACTGCGACAACTTCGTCGATTTTCATTTAAATACATTATAGATCAGGTTCACCTTCGCTAACTGATCTTCTCTTAATGATAAGAATCGATATTACTAATTATAATTTCTATCTCTTCTAAAACGTTTGGATATACGTATACTGGCGATGATTTTGATGAACTAACTAAATACTCTTGATTCTATATCATAGTACTGTGCTTCTCTTCTATGACGTGAAATAATAATCAAAATGACACTGTCATAAGCAACTATCGTTTCTAACAAAGACGTAAGTAATATAAGCATATACGTAAATAGTTAATGATAAAGAAAAAAAATTGTTCTCTTTGTTATATTTCAAACAAGTCCTCGGCTAGAGCTTGCATTAGAAAACATTTTTTTTTTATACTTACATTATTTTATCGCTCACGGAAATAACAGTCGAAATCTTATCAACATATATACATACATACATACGTGATATTCTTGTGGTCACTTATAATTAACGGTCATTCTTAGTAAAATAAAAAAAAAAGAAAAAATAAGAACGAAAATTACAGGACAACGTAAAATACAGTATGAGGTTTAAAAGGGTTTCATTAAAGAAAATATAAGTGTCAGAGGTCTCTTTATCGTCTAGGCTTTATCAGGACTGAAAACTATAGGCTTAGTAGTTCAAATGGGAAAATCTCGTGACGAGCTTTATGGTAACCTCCACCCCACCCTTCTTCTTCTTTTTCTTCTTCTCGTCTATTATACTTTTCTTGCAAGTCACGCGGTCTATTATACCTGCCTAAGACGATAAAGTTTCTTAGGTAATTTACCTATACTACTTTTCTACTCGATTTTAATTATATACACCTGCGAATTTATATATTGTTCGTATTATAAGCTTGTGTAGATGAGGGAGATATATCAAGTTTAAGAAAATTTGTGGTGAATGTAAGGTTGTTTAAAATACTTTGTTGTGAGCTTTTAAAAGCTTGAGTTTTTAAATTTTAATAATCAATGATATCTATAATTTCTATCTTGATTAATATCTAACAACTTAATTATTAATACTTCATTTTATTCTAATTCAACTTAAATCGAACCAATACCTTCTAAGAAATATTTAATCTAAAATCTGTCGACATCACGTATATATATATATATCCACTAAACTTTCCGAAAGTTAAATCCATGTAATTCACAAACTGACCCGATTATTGAACTAAAATTTTCCTAACACCTGTCACCACCAACACCGCACATGTTCAATAATACTTTATCCCTAAAACTTTCTACTCCTCAAACTACAAAATTCCATTTTTTTTTAAATTTCACTAATTTTCAAGAGAAACTTTGATGGACATTAGATCAAAATAATAAAAAAAAGAAAAAGAAAATCGATTTAGCAAAGAGCTTAGGTATCATAAAACGAAAAAAGAGTGATAAGCGAATGAGAAGGAGGAGGAGGAGGAGGAGGAGGAGGAGGGAGGTTAGGGTTGTTAAATGTGAGAATGACGGCAAGAAAGAGAAAGAGAAAGACGGGTGTAATCGTCGGAACAAAATTTCCTGGTTCAACTTTTCTCGTTAAAAGCTCTTCTGTTATAAGCATTTCAAAACTCGGAATTCTGTGCCTTTCTCTCTCTCTCCTTATACTTATACTTACTTTGACTGTAATCGTTTTGGGGTGGCACTTGACATGGTGGAAGTCTCCGAACCCCTACTCCCCCAAATAAGGTACATCTAACCTCCCATCCCCGTCAAAACAAAGCTTTCTCTTTCTCTCTTTTTCCTTTATCCTCTACCTACTTCACCTCTTATACGATATCAAGCCAGCTTGAAACTTCATCAGTAAAGCCCCTCTTCTGGAAATTTCAACTTAAACTCAAACGCACTACGTAATATACCGAAGCAAAACTTAAGCAGATTAATTTGCGGTCCGATGAGCTTTATAAAGCTCTCTCCACTCTCTTGTTTCAACTTGTATAAGACCTCTAACCTACTACCTACCACCTAAGACCTCTTAAACTAAATTAATTTTTTATCCTTCTTTTTCTTTATTTTTTCAAAAAATCATTTTCCAGGGTAATAACTTACCTTTGATAATTTTTAACGAGTCTTGCGCACTATAATATACCACATTAGCTCCCAGTATTAAATAATCCAAAAAGGGATCACTTAACCATGTCTTATATATATATTCTCGACCTCAAAAACCACCACGCCCTCAAATGAAAAAAAAGAAAAAAAAAGAATAATAAAATATATCAACGTGACCACATCAACCACATCCGGTCTCCTATACACACACATACATACACAGTAATTTTCACCAATTGAAAAAAATAAAAGAACAAAAATATCTCACACCAGTATATAATATACGTGACCTCCCTTACTGACCCAGTTTTACTATCATTTTCTATCTTTCTTACTCTCTCGAAAACGAATAAAAAAGAGAGAGAGAGAGAAATGGTCCAACATTGCAGTTCTCTCTCAAGAGAAGCTTTCAGGTCACTGGGTCAACCCTTACTATCGATCGGTGTCGACCTCTCTGTCTCTCTTTCTCTCTCCACCCCCGTCGTGTGCAAAATTATTCCCCAGATTCGGCGTGCCGCAGGGCACCGCCTTTCGTACCTATATATATACACACAAACTCGCATACACACACATATACACTTCAACCTTCCCCCGCAACCTCAAGAACTGACCTCGTTCGTGGGCTGATTAGTGGACAAGTGCGCCCATAAATCGTATATGTATGCATGTATGTATATATATAAGCCCTGCAAAGAGCTTGTAAGCTCAAGCTCTCGAGGACGCTTGGTGAAGCTTGGGGCTTTCTCCTAATTATCGCCGCAACACGCGCCTTTGACACAAACCTTTTCTGTGCCTTTTTTTTCTCTTCTTTGTTCTAAGTTTGTTTTTTTTTTTCTTATAGAAGGTAAGGTAGTGTATACGAAAAAACTTGATTGAATTAAGGATAAAAAGTTGGCTTAAAATATCTGGGTATTTGTTTTTTTTTTTTAAATAGAGAATAGGGTTTATCAGAAGGTTCAATTGGAAATAAGTTTATCTCTTTTTGAAAAGTCGAGATAAGAGAAAAAAAAAGAAAATAAGAGAAGAACACGTATACCTAACAAACGGAAATTGGCTTAAAGTTTTTAGTCGTTGGAACTAAAAAAAAAAAGAAGAAAATTACATTGTACCAAGGAAATTTTTATACAGCAAGCATCGAAATGAATTTTACCCAAGGGTATTGTTTTTGTTGGGTAAAAAAAATGGTTAGGAGAAAAAGAGAGAGAGGTACGGATATGAATTTTTATTAGGACTGGAGGTTAAAGAAAGAAAGAAAGAAAGAAAAGTGACGCCCTGCGGCGGCTAAAACGAGAAGTTTCGACGAAATTCGGTCAACCCTCTCTTCTTTTTTTCTACTCTTTATTCTCCTACTACCCCCTTATCCAACAATATATATACGAAGTAGGTCTCTGCTATGCGCATTTTGTAAATGGGAATTCTCCGTGGCGTACAAAGGAGAAATTCTTTTTTTTTTTTTTTTTAAATATGTATGTAAGTCTTACGCTTTTAAAATATAATGAGCTCGTAAAAATAAAGTTTGTCCTTCTACAATAAGATCTGGTTCTAGTTTTCGATAGATATACAAAAAGATTTATAATAAAATGAAATATGTATATGAATATACACTAGATTTATCTTTAAATATTTTATAAAATTTTATTTTTGTTGCGGTAAAATAATTTCTAAATAAAAGTATAACTTACATATTCTGAATATATAATTTTTGTAATTAACTTAAATCAAATATAAATAATTAATACAAGTGCTCTATATTAATTTCAAAGAAATAATCTTTTTCTTTTTATATAAACTTTCTGTTACCAGGGACAGAAAAAAAAACTACCGCAACCAAAAATAAAAATCAATTTATCCCACCAATAATCCCTCCCTGCATTATTCAAAAAAACTTTTATTTCAGTCAACTCTGCAGTTTTCAAAATTAAAACTCTCCAAAAAGTCTTTTATCCACTCAATCTGACTTCTCGTTTTAATAAATTAAAAATGAATTTGTCACTATAATTCAGAATAATATACATCCATCTATAGCTAAATTTTTTTTATACACCTTTACTACACACACACACACACACACACACACATTGGAAAATTTAGTGCCCGGACTTCTCTCAGTACCTACATCGAATATCTAGGTCAGTAGGTCGACTCTTCTATCGACCAAACACCCTCACCAACCCTCCTCTCCTCTTCCCTCCCCCCCCTCTATCCATCCCTTAATACTTTTTTGTGCCAGCCGAATTTTTTGTTCTCCAGAAACTTATCCACGACCCCGAGGCTACACAGATACACACAGACCGAGGCTATACGAGGCGACGTTCTGGCGCTTTCGGTATATGTATATACTCAACTCGATCGAACTTATATTTTCCACTGACCTGCATGCAAGCTCGGCCTTGTTTTTCCACTGCAACTTTACTTCTCTCCTACCCCCTACTTTTCTCTTTTCCATCCACAGCAGCTACAGCACAGCTTTTCTCTTTCTCTCTCTGCTTGGCCTTATTCTGGTCGCGCTTTCAACTTCATCTACATATATATACAACTGTTTATCGTTTCGATAGCAAACTTTATATATTAAGCTTGCAGCCCTTCCGTGACCTCTTACGCCTGAATTATTTTTCCTTCTGCAAGTGAAAAATTGGAGTTTTGGTAGAGAAAATTTAATATTGGGATTTTTATTTTATATACGAAAATATAAGCTTATTCTTTATTACGACTATTTTTCTATTATGACAATCGATTTAAAAAAAAAAAGAAATACTTTATAAACCCTAATTCCTTAGTTTAATCGAAATATAAATTTATATCAGTATCTATATCAAAAGGTATTCAACCTATAATGTTAGACCTAAATTCATCAAGGCCTAATTTGACTTATACACACGTGTGTATGTATGTGTATATAGCTCGTCGTCATCGTCGTAGACTGTGTGTGAAAATTAATCCCAGGCGCGTCAGTGCGGACGAACGCTCGGGAATCCCTAATTAAATTTTACCCTACTCTCCCTATTATACACTTATAATATATATGTGCTAGTTTACGTGTATTTATATATGATAGATAATTTTCTCAGACTCAGATAGACTAGGATGATGTAAAAGTGTTAAGTTGGTTACATACATGTTTAAAATTTATTAAGGTGAAAAAATTTTTAAATATGAAATTTTAGACTTGTCTGGTTTTATTTTTAAATTAGTAGATTAATTATACAGCAATACCTATTTTTTTTTTTAATTATAAATTAAAAATTTTTATTTAACATGTTACCAGGACAGTTTATTAATATAATATACGATAGGTAAATTAGGTAAATTAATTTCTTGATGGAGATGTAATAAGAAACGACAAAATATTCCTAATAATCTCTTAATAGAATATATTCAGACTCTTGAAGAAAACTGGCAGTGGCGTGATCTCAATTTAAACTTGGTACTTCTCATACATATATACCTACATACATATATGTATATCTGTAAAATCTGTCCCCATTTTCTATCCCAGTTAGCCTCGGTATATTACCAAATAGGTCACGAAGGGAACAGCAATTAAAAACATTTAATTACTGGTTGGCATAGGTCTTACCTTCTTTCTCCCTCCCAAATAGAAAAAAAAATATATATCTCGGGATCTTCTTAATGAATTCACGCAAAATTTAAGCGACTCTTGCATAAATTTAACGATCCCTTAAGCTCGATTTACTCCCGGTCATTCCAAATGACCTATTACGTATAATTTTTAATTATTCAACAAAAAAAAAATATATAGAAAATTATTTTACTATTAATAATCTTTAAAATACGTCTAAAGCATACAAAAAAAATTTTTCCGGCCTAATTCCCTTTTTAAAAACGCTTCAAGAACCTTTTTTTCTAGTATCTCAAACTATATGTATATATTTCGTTAGCTTTATAAATTGCCAACTAAAAATGGTTACGTATTTACACAACAATTTAACGAGCATATACCACCCACTCACCCACACACATACACATCATATATAATTCTCCCCTCGACTTCCCGTTCAAACGTTCTAAAAATATACCCTATATTCCATCAGCAACAGCAAAAGCTCAAACCGACTATAGCTCAGTTAAAATCGACACATATAAACTCAGTCTATACATAATTATACCACACAAGAAAACATCTATAGGCTTTGGTTATACAAGAGAGCTTGCAAGCTATTTTTCCACGACCTAACCATCGTATATAGATATATATATATAGTTATTTCCAAGAAAACTCATATAATGTAAGAAAGCCTCGTGGTCGTTTCTTAGGTCAAAGAAGCAGCAACAGCAGTAGAAGCTTTATATATA
>JAPYZE010002137.1:0-24942 GCA_030522805.1 Leptomastidea abnormis
AATAATATCAGTCAAAAAGCAATAAAAATCAAATCTTTTTATACGAGCGTTCTGAGTTGTGCCCTTCTTCATTCTTGGCGCTGAGTTGTGCCCTTCTTCATTCGGGAGCGCTGAGTTGTGCCCTTCTTCTTCCGAGGCGCCGATATGTTTGCTTGACTTTTCTTTTGAATTTCTATCGCGGTACTGTAATTAACTATTCATTCAATACTTTTTTTCTCCTTTTTTTTTTTTTTTCTTATTTTACTTATATTTTATTAAGCTTTCTTCAGTTATAATATTTGTTTGTGTATTAATTTCAGTAGTAATAAGAGCTTTGAATAGCTTAGTTGACAGAAAGCCGATTTTGTAATTCATAGGTTGTGAGTTCGAATTCTGGCGTTCGTCAAGTGAGTCATTGTTTTAGCTTTCTCGCATACCGAAATACACTTGTTCAAAAGTCAAAAAGGTGTCTATAAAATGAAATAAAAAATAAATTTCGAAGTATTGGATTCCATTGAAACTTTTTTTTAGTTATTATCATTATAATTTTTATTATTGTTAATGCATACTAAATTTTAAAATCAATTTTTTAAAAATATTAATTAACTATATCTTTTGTCTATGTATATAAACGCTAAATGTAATACAGTACGCATAGAGTAAAAGGGTCTTGCATGAAGACTGGTTAGATGTTGCTGAATCGAGAGTTGATTAGATAGATACTAATGTAATGAGGATATGGGCCGAATTGATAATTACACAATTTTACAAATATTGTAACATATAGTCGCAATGCAAGACCCTTTTACTCCATACGTACTGTATTACATTTAACGTTTATATACATAGACAAAAGATATAGTTAACTATGTATGTACCATATGAATAAGAAAAAAAAAATACCGCGCACGTGCCGATCGTTAGTAAATGCCTAGCTGACATATCCGCACACATTTCAATGTGTATGTATGTAAGTATGTATGTATGTATGTACATATAACGTGTTAAAGTGCGACGGCGTCCAGCAATAAATACCTCGCACCTTTATTACCGCGGTAACGAAGCTGGTGGTGTTATAAGCACTATACGCTATAGCGTCTCCTCACGAAGACGACGACGACGACGACGACACGACAACGATGGGTACCTATACAGCTGGTGTATATATCTACTCTTTGTCTGTATAGGGTATATACGTATACGCGTTTACATGCGAGAGGATCGATGGGGTTTGCTGATCGATCGATCGATCGATCGGTGCTGGTGTTTTTTTTTCGCTACGAGCGTGCCGAGTTGGCTGGGAAAAGGAGAGGGTGAGAGGGGAGAATCTCATTTGCAAGCTTATGAGGCTCGCGCCTGATGATTCCGGAAGCGAGGCGCCGCTGCTTGGTTTGGAGCAGATGAGATAGAGAGAGGGGGGGAGGGGGACTATTGGCATTTTAGGTATTTAAAATCACGCACGACTTGAAAGACAGAGAGAAAGAGATAGAGAGTAAAAGAAGCTTTCTAGCGTTGATAGTTTGATATTGTAATGTGGCCTGCACGAGTGCACGTTGGGACGATTTTGGCTTTTTTTCTTTCTTTCTTATTCTTATAGTCTCTTACATCTTGGCGCCTCCAAGGCGCAGGGTAATTTTTTTTTCTTCTACAGTGAAGTGTATAATATGTATGGGAGAGCTTACGGGATATGTATAGGGACGATGTGGTGGTATATAGCAACAAGAGTGGAGATGCAACCGATTAAACTTGGACTTTTAATGAGACTTTGCATTTATTCAATGATCGTTCTTTACTGACTTTTATACAAAAGTAATTTCGATCGACGACTTTATTAAAAGGTGAAATATTTTTTTTTGTATTTTCACAATGATTTTTCTTCTTTTTATTTTTGGATAGAAAAGTTTAGTGATTTTTCAAACTGGACTTTAATTACTCACCGTCATGATAAAGAGTAATCGCTACAAAATATATACTCGAGAGTACACATCAAGCGCGCGATTGCACTTTGAAATTCAAACTAATTTAGATTAACGCGAATAATCACCTCTCGATGATACTATACCTATACTCTCGAGCACCACAAGCCGCGTTTTCGCAATCATTATTAGACGCACTCAAGCGATGTATATATACTACACATACACTTTTTTTATTTTCCTTTTTTTTCAAACATCAAACCAGCACCAAAAACAAACAAGTGACGATGGTTAAAGAAAAGCCGCATCTCGAGAGCTCAATCCGTTCATCTCATTTCTCTCCACTAAGCACTATATAGCAGTCTATATTATACTACCCAAGATTCACGTCCTCGTATCCTTGCGATCTCTATCTACGTCTTTGCAAAAGGTAGAGAGGGAGAGAAAAGAAAAGAAAGAAAAAAAAAAGGAGAGCCGTATACTACCCGACTTCCTTTGCATATGCATCAATTATATCCGGGCTCTCTTTTGCGAGAGGTCGGGGGTTCCCATTATTAGCGGACCAGTAATTTATTACTTTCCACCTTAATAAACGTAATATAGTTCCCATGCCAGTCAATCCTTACCTTCCCATCATCAACCTGTTTAAAAAAAAAAAAAAAAAAGTCAGGATATAGGTACATATGTGTATTCGCAATCTTGAGTGAATTGATTTTTCGATGCTGAAAAGAAAAAAAAAGAGAAACGATTGAGGAACATTGACGGGAACTTTTCATCAGAATTGATGTATAAGGTGGTCTCGTTCGTCAATTAGAATTGGCAATGTTTTTCACATCACGTATTTTTAATTCTAATTATTTTTGACCTATTTTTGTTAAAATATTTAATGTAAAAAATTATTAAAAAATTGAAGAAAATAATTTTTTTACGTATTGCTATATCTATTCGTGAGACAAAACAATCACCGTCTTCTTTTTAAAGAGAAGAAAATAAAAAGAGCGAGAAGATTGAAAAAAGAAAATAGTAAAAAAAAAAAAAATGCAAGAGAGGAGGGGGATGTGGAGATAGAAGGTCAGAGGTATTTAATTACCTTATACAGTCTGGATAGCCCAAAGCAGGAGTTAAAAAATTTTCTACGTGAAGACGTATAGGTGTGCGCATGCTGCTTATTTCAATGTTTCTTCTCGTTCTTTTTCTTCTCTTTGCTTTATTTTTCGTCTCAAACTTACGTTTGCATTGCTTTTATCTTTCTCTTTTTATTCGTCCAGTATAGGTTTCTTCAGCAACCTTTTTTTTCACGCGGGTCGTGTAAGTTTCGAAACATGGCACGTATAACCGAAAACAGTAGGAATGTTAGCTTGTTAACAAAGAGAATTCGAATGATCACGCGGTTCTTTACCTCTCTCTCTCTCTCTCTTTCTCTGCGTTATTTTAATGACGAAAAATTTGGATATACTTTTTTTTTACGTATACCTGTAAGGTATAATAAAAGTACAACATTAATTTATTTTAATGGATGAAAGACGCTATATTTGCATAAATTTTTAAATGAAACAGTTACGAAAAAATTTTGTTAAACTATCTTTATTACCGCATCCAACCACAAAGTAACAAATATGAAAATATCAGCCAGTTATTATCTGCTAATGATAAAAATCAAGAAGACATCAAAACAAAATCAAAAAACGTCAAAAAAAAAATAAAAAAGCAGAAGCTTTAAAAATAATGAAAGAAAAAAACAGTTGAAAGAAGGAGGAAGAGAAGAAGAAGAAGAAGAAATGCTTACCGCAAGTTTTTAAGTTATGGGACACAAGAACGATATATACATACAAACAGCAGCAGAAGCAGAAAGTAGCGAATGCGCTCCCGACAGAACTTACAAGAGTTGAGGCTTGTATGCTTTTTGGAGAGAAAGAGAAAAGTATACGAGTCAAGAAGCTATATATATATGAGAATCGCGGGTGTACATGAGCGACCAAGCGGCCCTTTTACACCTGCGTTTATAAGTCACGGAAGCCCTCGGTCTGACTACTATACACTGCTGCTGCTACTGCTGTGTAGACGTACCAGCAAATTGCTCGCGAAATGGACACGCGCTTTTTTAATCCTGTCCGATTAATCATACCTTCGTAACTCGTAAAATTTGGTGGAATTAATGTTCTATATTTTGCCAATGACCAAGATTCTTGTAAACTTTTTTTCTTTTCTTTTTTTTTTTGCTTTTGAATTCGACTAAACTTGCATGTATTTATACTATATCCTCGTGTATCTTTAACTTCTTTTTCTTCTTTTTTTTATTGCATTTCTTGGATTTGTATTTGATGATTGTATCACTGTCGTATTTTTACAAACTAAAATGTTAATGTATATACCAAATGCTTGTTTTGATGTCGAGGAGTATCGCGTGTTTATTAGCATAAATTTTTCATCATAACTAATTACTTGTGTTGTGACAAGTACATATGGCAAACGATATTAATAATCAACGAATCTGCATTTACAATAAATTAATGAATAATGATTAATGACTTTTTTAATAAAAGTTCAAATTAGCGAATAAAGTATAGTAAAAAAAAAATATTCTTTCATATGTTTATACAATAGTGTGGACAAGCTTTGTTGATTATTTCAAAACAAAGTTTATATTCATGTAAAAAAAAAAGAAAAAGAAAAGAAAAAATACCGTAAAAATTAATAAGAAACCGCTAATTGAGAAACTCAACCATCGACAGCAACTCTCTGACTCCCGTAATAATTACCCGCGAACAATTGCAAATTCAAAAGAAAAAAGAAAAGAATCAAGCAAGCAAGCAAGTAAGCAAGCAAGTAAGCAAGTAAGAATTTAGAAAGGATGAGAGATGCTAATTAGACGCGCAAGATGAGTTTCATTCGTCTAATTTGATGAGGCCTCGGGCATATTATTTCGGGACGATCGTTTATTCAAATTGAGTGTATGTTAAATTAGACTGCTTTATATACACGCATATAGAGAGAAGAGAAGGCTCTAGCTCCAACTCTATTCTACTTTCAAAGGAGAGTTTGCTTTTTCTCTCTCTCTATAGTGTATATATGTACATACGTATATATGCGTTGCTGACGATTATTTTGTTCCGACGTATAAATTTTTTATTTGAAAATGCAGCACAAGCGTAATGCATGCTAATGAGCCTAACATGCGCGATCTATTCTTCCTCTTATATATTCACTTATATTTTGCTCTCTTTTCTTCTCTCGTTGTGTGATGGTTATATATATATTTTTCTTTTTTAACGAACGTGAATATTCTCATATATAGGTATGTGCGTATATATTTATATATGTTGGTAAAATTAGAATTATACATGTTGTGAGCTCATTAATTTACAAATTTATCAAAATGAAAAAGTATGATTGAGGATATATGATAGAGGCGTTTGAAAAATTTACTTACGAATATTTTACTTCTTTTTTTATAGTATGTAAAGTTATTTTCATTAGTTTTAAAGGTATCTTAAATTATAATAGTATTACCATCTTTATTAATATATTAAAAATTAATGTTATAATTATTATATTGTAAATAATGCATTATTTAAAAGCCTAAAAAAATAAATTATTCAAAAAATCGTTTCTTTCTATTTCTTAGAATTACTGTTGTTCTCGTTGCGTATTTACGCAAAATATCCCAAGTGCAAATAAAACAAATCCTGGGGTATTTAAAAGAAACCTAATAAAAAGACTAAATAAATATATAAGAAGGTAAAGCCCCATGATGAGGAAGAGTAGTAGTAGAAGAAAGATCGTGGAGGCAAAAGGATCCAAACACGAAAAAAAGAAAAAAAAATTAAAATCAAGAAGCACGTCCTCTTTTTTTTCTTCAATTTTTTATTTTACCTTAAAAACCCTTGCGCGCGCGAGCGCGTGCGACAACGCACACTGTGGGTCCCACTCTCTAATGGGACACACTGGCGCCCTTCTCTCTCTCTCTCTCCCACTCTTTTTTTTTTCTTTCGCGAAACGTTATATCCCCCTTAACGCGCTACTCGTTAATACACCTAACCCCCTGGATACTCTCAAAGTTGTATGGAGATATGCAGTACTTCTTCTATCTTTCTTTTCTCCTCTTCCACTTCTTCTTCTTCTCCTCTTCGAGACTCTGGGATAGTTTTAAAGGAGAGAAAAATCAGAAACAATACGATGTTGGCGCGCCGGGGTCGATGTTGGTTCCCACCTCTACACACAGAGTCAGGCCCAGTCTATACTCCCCCCTCCCTCCCCTCTTCTCATCGTTACTCCTTTCGCCAAGCTATATAAGCATTGTCAATTAAAGAAAGAAAGCCCCTGGAGGTATATATGCACCCCCCTCCCCCTCCTCCTCCTCCTACCCAACTTCTTGACTTCTTTAGCATAAGGCGCGAGCGCATAAAGGTGAACACACACGCGCGCTTGCTTGCTTACTTAGCTTAAGAAAGAAAGAAGAGTTAGCTGTAAGGACAAAACGGCAAGTATAAGAGAAAAGAGAGAGAGAGAGAGAGAAAGCCAAAGAGGTATAAGGATAAGGGCCGAAAATAAACAAGATGCCGAGAAAGAGATACGATTTTCGAGAGCGAACGAACGCGAGATATACTCGCGCGTCCGCGTGCAAGCCTTTGCCCTTTTGCAAAGCTTTATATGTGTGTATATGTGTGTGAGAGAGAAAGAGAACTAGCGAGAGGGATAATAAATTATGGCCAAAGAGAAGAGAGAGAGAGAGAGAGAGAGAGAGAGAGAGAGAGAGAGAGAGAGAGGGAGGGAGCGAAGTGTAGGTATATGTATATTGTATAGTGGGAGGAGAGAGAGAGAGAGACGGTGTGCTTTGCAAGAGACCGTAAGTTTGAGAGAGCGCTTGATTATTTATTTAACAATAAAAGAAACGGGCGGACAGATATTTCTTTAGACTAAAAGAAAGAGAGAGAAAGATAGTTTCGAGCTGTGGTCATAAGATATATATGCGTGAGCACAGGAAGAACGAGAAATACATATATGTGTGTATGTTTGTCTGTGTGGGTGTCTACAGAGTTGGCAAGATCTCGCGAAGGAGAAAAAAGAAAGGGTATAGGAGAAAGAAGATGACGCGAGCGAGACATTGTTTCTTGAGCTGAACGAGCAGACGCATAAAAATGGACATATAGCACACGTCGCTTCTACTGTTGCTGCTGCTGATGCTGATGCTACTTGGGTGTGTGAGGACCGCTTACAAACATATGTATATTTTTTCAATCAGTAGTAATTTATAGCCGATGATTTTTGGATTTTACAGCCACGTGTCTTTCTTGCCAAATTCACAGCAGCAGCGAAAAAGAGAGATAGAATGTTATGTGTATATGTTGCTACCTGTGACTTGCTTATAGATATACACGGTCTATCGTCTTCCAATTTTTTTTTTTTTTTTTTTTTTTTTTTTTTTTTTTTTTTTTTTTTTTTTTTTTTTTTTTTTTTTTTTTTTTTTTTTTTTTTTTTTTCTTTTTTTTCTTTTGCATATAATAGTTGTTGACCGGAAAGTTCTTAAGCGTTTCCTTTTAGGTTGTGTATATATACTATGTGAAAGAAAGAAAGAAAGAAAAGAAAGAAATGGTAGTTTGTACGACGGATTGTAAACAGGAAATTTACGATCATTGACCAGAGCTTTAATTTTTTTTTTGGATAGGTAGATGGAATTGAGGTAGAGATTGGTTTTGCGATTTCGGCAAATTTTTCCAGCTTTATGGCGTTAGAGGTTGACTTTTTTGAATGATTGTTATTACGTGTGCTATACGAGATGAAATAAATGTTGTTTCAACTACAGAAAAAGTAATGTTAGTATGTATCTTATATAAACCGTCAGGTTGTCAATTTGATTTTATATATACCTACATACATACATACATACATACAGGTTACATATAGTTATATTTAATTTTATGATTATAGTTTTTAATTGTTACCATATATCTGAATGAATTACGGAAAAAGTAAGACTCGTATACTATAAGTAAAAAATTTTAATTATCCATTTGTAATAGGGTAATTGAAAATTGTAGTAAACATACGTGTGCTCGTGATGATGGGGACATTAAGAGACAATGTTTCAAAGTATAAGTTTTTGATTATGTATGTAGATAATCAGATATAATTTAACAGGGCTACTTTAAATCCTTACAAAATAAATTTCTTTTAGTTTATCTTCTTTTAATTGCTCGTGATAAATTTAACAACTCGCACATATCTTTATACTCTCGCAAAAGGAGATGCAAATGATCAGACATTATATATTGATATTCATCTAACTGAGTTCATGACTCATGTACATAACTCGAAGCTTATATTTTCTCTTGGTTAACAGCAAATAAATAAAAATATTTATACTTAAGTGTCGTTATACAGAAATAGTTGAGCTTTCAGTGGAAAAATAAAACGTTACCATATACTTTTCGTCTCTCGAAGGTGGAGAATTCACGATTTTCACGCAACAAGCTTCTTACCATACACATTTTTTTTTTCAAATAACGAGTCACCCCTTAAGAGTATAGGGTAAGTTAACGAGGCAGTTAAAGTACGAGTAAAGAATATTTCGTGCGATCATAATTTAGTCAATATAGATAGTAGTTCTTTTGATTTTTTTTTCGCGTTCGCGTAAAAAACAGCGTGACTTTGTAATTTTTCAGATAGCATTATTTTGTCTGAAAAAATATTATTTTGCTTTTAGTGGAATAATCAGTAAGAGTTGGGGAGTATGAAAGACAAGAGTAGATTAAAGTATATCGCTGTAATGTCGCGAGAATTTTCGTCGCTAAAATCATTTTCTGCGAACAGCTTTCACATTTGAGAAAGCATTTCCGTTTGATTGTCTTGATAGATTCATTACTTTCGAAATTTTGAAACCAATATGTATTGTTAACGTGAGAGACCTATGGTATATGTATATACTAGGGTGAAATAGTATGTAAAGTCTTATCAGAAATTTTTTTTTTTTAGTACCACTTAAACTTTGCTCGTTAATGCAAGAAATACTATTGTAAGCTTTTTTGTAAAATAATATTTGAAATTCAGGATTTCCTTTAACTTATTTAATTTAAAGAAAAAGACAAACAAAATTAAAAAGAAAAAATATATGCCAGTAAATTTTTATTGAACCTTTAAGTTTAAATAACTGTTAATCATTTCAAAATGTATTACTAATACTTAGAGAAAGGAAATAAACCTTAAAGGAAAGGAAATTGTTTTAAGTTTTCACAGCGTCAACTATTACTGACGTTGAAATTATTATTTTTTTTTTGTACATTGCACACTCACGAGTCTATATTGAAGCATGTAATCTGCAATATCGTTTAATATCCTTGTAGTAGAGAGTACATCGTATCAATAAAAACTTTAGTACTAAAACAAAAAGAAAAAGAAAATATTAGTAATAGTAGTAGTAGCAAGGATGATATAGACAAGAAGTGGAAATATGTATATGTACGTACGTTCAATCGATAGCGTCCGGTGTATGTAGTATCTTCATGTTGTAAAACGAACTCAATTTCGAGCATACACATTTTAATAGAACGTACATCCTTTCTTGTATGCATGTATATAGTTTATAATATAGATACGTAGATTAATAAGAAATAAACAAATATACAATGTTTAAAGCGACATAAATTCATCGCTTGATTTCCGTTAGATAAGTTTTGAAAAAATATGTAGAAAGGTGTTGGAGCGGAAAAATAAAGTGTCTGAAGTAGATTAAAAGAACAAGTTTGTATCTGAAATTGTATTGTTAATAATAATTTTACGTGAGATTTGTATGATCTGTATAAGGTAATATTATAAATTATTTAATTAAAATTACAAGGATAATGATTAATTTTTTAATGATAGTAATCTATATCTAGTGATAATTTAAATATGTGTTTTAAACTATATATTTAGTATACTAGTTTTAATTTGTGCAAAATTAAATTGACAGCAAAAAAATTAAAATTTTCTACTTGATTAATATTTGTTGATCCATGATGTCTGTTATTAATAGTTATATCACATCAACACAAGGAAACCAACTGATAATCATATTAGTTTAAACAAATTTAAAAAAAAAATAATGTCAAAAATAAAAGAATAAAAAAAACAGAAGACAAAATAAAATAGATTTGCTCGTTTTCCAAACTTGATGGTTAAATATAATCGATACGCTAAGTACGGTACCGCTAACCCTCGAGATCTGTTTGGCAGGGAAGTAAATTGGCATGATAAAGCATATCTGCTTTAACGAGCGCCCCGTCGAGACCTGATTTTTTTTTTATTTTTTTTTTTTTTTTTTTTTTTACTCAGCTAATCGCAAGCACCGCCGTCACTACTTGCTGTGGGCTGCCTACGATTTGAAATCCACCAAGCGAAAGCGAAATCGATTCGTGAAAGTATACGATTATGCATTCTCTCTGCGTTTCGATAATTGAAAATCGATGTTCTTCGAGTCGCGAAACCGATTAGGCTGCTTCATTATTATCATTTCTTTTTTTTTTCTTCTTTCTTCCTCCTCGTCAATTTCAATACATACCTAATCAATATCTGTCTCGTTTATAACACCCTTCTGAAATTCATATATATACATACCTATATATCCAGTATAAACTGTAACAAACTCACTTAAATTTCAAAATTTTGTGATGTATACTTTGATTGAAAATCATTCGATGTATATCGGAACGATGTATATGTTTATAAGTAAGTTTCATTCGCTTAACAATTTACGCTTTTGTATTAATCATACACACACACACACATACACACACATATATCCCTTAAAACTCAACAGACGTGATATATGCGCTCGCACGTAATTACGTAGTCCAAATATGAATATGCATGGAGTGGGGGAGTATTGGCGAGGAGGGGGAAGGGGGTACAAACGTTCGCGAGCGTGAGTGTGTGCGCCCACGCTAAGCATTATTAATTCGCATCCTAAATATAAACTCGAAAATGCGCGCCTCGCTGTACTCGATGCGTATATATGCGTATATATGCGTATATATGCGTATACATGTGTGTGTGTATTCGTTGTACGCGTATCAGCGCAAGCCCAATCACGCAAAACTATT
This sequence comes from Leptomastidea abnormis, assembly GCA_030522805.1. NCBI lineage: Eukaryota > Metazoa > Arthropoda > Insecta > Hymenoptera > Encyrtidae > Leptomastidea > Leptomastidea abnormis. The sequence continues at coordinate 10,973 of JAPYZE010002137.1, forward strand.
AATTCAGTGAAGCGCGATGCCACAGTGATGTGAGAATGTGTGTGTGTGTGTGTGTGTGTGTTTGTGATACCGATCTCGCGACTCGCGTATCACTAAAGCTTTTCCACACCAGCATACATACATACATACATACATACATACATACATACATACACACACTCCCCTTATGGAACATTCAGTACTCTGGCTTTTCCCTCACTCGCGCGCACTAATTTTGCAGGGAGTCGCGAACTACATGAAAGAGGTAGGGGGTAGGGGGGAGGGGGAGGCTATACGCGGTGACTCTATTTCCAATTGTGCCTGAGCGTTCGCAAGCGCGTTTGGCCATAAAGATCGTATCGATGCGTAGGTGCATACACACACACACACACGCGCGCGCGCGTATAGCTGACTGCGGCTGGCTGGCCCATTCGTTGATGTCTTATTATACGCTGGAGTCCGGGGTGTTATTTACGACCGCGAGCTGGACTTTGGACTGTAGAGTGGGAGTTTATATAGCGAGCTTGTCTGTGTGTAAAAGAGAGAGAGAGAGAGAAAGGAAGATATTCAGGAGGATGAGTTGCGTCCAATTATTTGTATATAGCTTGTGCCATCAGGGGTCGGTCTTACTGTGTGATATATAAACTGACTTGGTGAATGTGATGTATGGATTCAGGTGTACTTATATTTTGTTTCTCTATCGATTATGTCTTTGAGAATATGTTAAAATTGTCTTTTATATTAAGTGAAACAATCAAGAGATTACTACTTATTGAAATGTGTTTAGAGTGTAAGTAAGCATCATTTGTAAAATATTGTAGGATTTTATTTTTATTAACTGAAATTTTTTATTTATTTTGAATTAATTTTAACACTGTTCGCTAAGTTTACAGAGAATGAGAGAGTGAGAGAGTTCGTGCGTATTAAGATTGTATCAATTGAATAATTCAAAATGAGCAGCTCAATAAAACGGTTATAAAAGGGTGAGTTGGACATTTAAAGATTTAAGATAATATAAAAAAAAAAGAAAAAAGTTAAAACTTCGCATATAGCAAACATTACGAGTGTCAACCACAAGTGAAACAGCTGCACTTTTCTCTGCAATAAAATATATATATATGTATACCTTACCTAACTACTTTGCGTACTTATTCGTTGAGTTACTTTAAAATTTCTTCATGTTTCCGGCACACGCAAACTTTCTTTTACATTTTCGTTGACATTGATAGATTGTAATATATGTTTGAATATCGTCTGACTGTACTGATAACGAAAAAATTAAAGTTTTATTGAAAAATTACTTATCAAGACGAGAAAAATAAACTATGATAATAAAAAATAAATAAATAAAGAAAGTGAGAAAAAGCAATTTAAAAAATTTAGATAACTTTAAGAGATTTAAATTCATTAAATTCTATATTTACTTACATATCCTCACTTATAAACTCAGTTATCATAAAATACAAGAGCATATAAATACGTAAAGTATAACAGAGAACTTTCGATCACGTTCAATATAGGTACACAAACCACTTTATAATTCATGAAAATCGAGTTTTATTTTTCTCGCAAACATTATATTATACCAAAGTAGACAGAGTTCGTTTGCAGCTCCATAGCAGCGATATAATTCCAAGACGAGGAAGAACCAGACTCGTAACTTGCTATCAGTGAACGCGAAAACGCTTTTTGTCGCTATCTGACTGCAGGGAGCGCGACCCCGACCTGATAGCCGTCTTTTTATTTTCCACTGGTTATTTTTCCGGGATTCGGGATGAAAGCAAGCCGCTTTAGAGACAACGTTGTTGCTTGTTGTATTGGTGTGTACCTACTCGATTTCTTAGTATAGATTTTGCAATTTTTGCTTATTTTATGTAGAAATAAGTTGAGATATCGGTTTGATTATATTTATTTCAATTTATTAGCAGCGTTAAGGGCTTCTTTTTATGTATATAAAAGTATCATAATTTGTATAAATTTCAAAATTTAATTTGTGTTTCAATCATGAAAATACAAAAGTAAATCCACAATTAACAAATAATAATACTGTAAACGTAATAAAATGATTTTTTGATTAAAGTAATTTAAACTTCTTAAATACCTGTTATCTCTAAATTTACAAATTAGTTTTAAGATAAAAATAAGAAATCGATGATCTACATTCACTCAACCCTTTTACCATTCGTGATGAAAAAACACCAGAAAAAGAAAACAAAAAACAAATTGATGAATATTCTTCAAAAAAAAAAAAAAGATTCAAAAGACACAAAGAGAGTTGACTTGATCTTTATGAATATATATCCCTGTTTCTCTTCTCTCCTTAGGTTGGCTAATCCTATTTTCATTAGATCCGTTAATGGTTAATGGGTGGCAAAGTGGTCAGCGAGCGGAACAAGGGGGCTAAGTCCGTCTTAAATCCCTGCGGAGCTGAAGAAGAGAGAGATAGAGAGAGACAGAGAGAATGAGAGAGAGAAAGGAGAACCCTTGCGCTATACACAAGCCTAAGAACTCCGCGACCGCAGACTGTAATCCGCCAAAGGATAACTATTGACTCTGCTCGAGATAGAGAGAGTGAGTGAGTGAGAGAGAGAGAGAAAGATGTTTCTCTCCCTTCGGTCTTCGCCTTCGCATTGTTGGCGCGCGTGGATGAGCATAAGGATGGCTACGTAAGAGGAGGAGTAGGTAGGGAAGGGGTTGGAGTTAGTGTAGTAGCTACTCAAAATCGAAGAGGAACTACTACGGCTTGAGAGTCTTTAGACTGTAGACGTTGAAAACATTCTTCAATCTCTTGCTCTCTCTCTGATGGTCTTTGAAGAGTGTGTGTGTGTGTCTAAGGCGCTTGAGAGAAAGAAAGAGAGAAAGTTATTGGTCGAATGCACCGATTTTGACGGTGATTGAGGCTTTATTTGGTCTTTTGATTTCAGTTGATGGTTTGGAAATTTATGTCTGTAGACAAATTCAATCATTCGTATGTAATCAAGTGGGTGAAATTGTAAAGAAACTGAAAAATTTTTTATATGTAAATTAAAAATTTAAAAAATTAAGTGATATAGAAAAAGAAAAGTATTTAATTTTTAAAATTAAATTAATTTGATCGAAAAAAAAAAATGAGAGAACATCATTCGTTGTAGTAATGCACACAGTCATCTTCATGACCATAGACGTCGAACATAAGCAAAGGCTTCTTGGCGAGCTCAAAGTTTAGCCAGTTCGATCCCAGCTGAGAATCATAGCCTCGAGGGCACGACAAACTTCCCGGTACACTTAATCGTTAACCCTCCCTTCTTCCTCTCAGTCTTAGTCTATATATAATAAATGCAAGGGTGGAGAAACAATAATAATAAGCCAGCTCTACTTCTACTCAATCTCTCTCTGTCTCTCTCTGCTTATGTAGCAAAAGCAGCGAATGCGCCTAGACAAATAGGAGAACAACTGCTGGATTAGTTGAAGATTAGTATTCGAAAGATTTATGAGATTTATGTGTATAGGTTTAAACTCTTTTTCATTGATTTGCACTCGCGATTTTAATGAGTTATTTTCTTATATGAAATCTTAGCGATTTTTGTTTTTTAAGTATTTATATTATATATTATTATTTATGCTAGATAAGGGAATAAAATAATAATTTTTGTTCCATGAGTTTTAATGACGTTTTAAATTATTTCTATGATACGTTGATTGTTAGCTAAAGTGACTAAAAAAACTTAAGAAAATTAAATTGTCTTTTGGAATAAAATGACTTTTTCACCAAATACGATTTTTCCTTCTTTCTCATGTTATACAGTTTGATACGAAGTAAAATTCATTTCTTATTTATTATTTAATATAAAAAAAGGTGAACTAGATCTTGTCAGTTTATTCGTGATATGATTGGTTGACGTTTGATGAATCGGTAAGGTTATATGCTCAATAGTTGAAAAATTTCAAATTTAAATTGTTATTATTACATTACGCAACGCGCTGTGTAAGATCAATAGAATATCAAAACGTATGTTGAGAGGCATGCATATAATACCTGAACAATGAAAAGAATATCAACTTAAATGAATAAATAATAACAGTCTGAAATGAATGAGTCGGCTGAACGATAGCTTTGTAATCCACATGTCGTGGGTTCGATTCTCGGCGTTCGTCGATTATCAATACACAAGACTTTATATGCCAAAATATACTTGATAAGTGTTAGAAAGGCATAAAAAAATACCAAATATTATTTTAAAATGCCGTATTTACAGGTTATTTTTTTTATTAATGTATAGATATACAAACTATATCACTAATATTAAAACAGCACGAGACTGGTTCCTTAAAATAACAGTTAGGGTAACTGTTATGAGTATTAGAACGGCTAAGAAAGGCATCTTTCGGGGATCTGCACTATAGACGCGCGGGTATACGTCTATATGAAATAATTATTGCGCGGGTGTACTTTGGGGGCTTGTAGCGGTGTATTGTAGCGGCGTGTAGAGATGCAAACAAGACAAGGACAGCCAAGAAGAGAAGGCAATTTCCGCGTGGTTATAAATTATAAAATAATCCTTCGGTTAATTCCCATCTTTCTCTCTCTCTCTTTCTCTTTTGCACTTTACTATTTCTTCCCCATACCCTCTCATTGATATATATACAGACAATGTTTAATTGAAGTAATAAACATCGATTTATTACGATTGCCTTGGAATATATCTAATGCGGATAATTTTCAATCGTCTTTTTGTCCTGCGACTGATTTACAAGGTGCACTTTGGTATTATGGTTAAGATGCCTAAGTTATTTGGTAAGAAAAGGATCTCTGTTTATGATCTATTGTTCAATTTCATCATTTTTTTAAACTTAATTTAAATTGCTATTTAAAAAAATTTTGTCAATCATTTAAATTTTTTTATTTTAATATTTACAAAAAACAATAATTGTATTTTTTTGCTCGGATAAAAACAAATTTCTCATATCACTTGTGATATAAGTATAGAAGAAACGAATGGGGGGGTGACGAATATAAATATAGCTATTCCGACACGTGGATCAAAATGGAATGGTATAGTTCTAGCCTTTTTATGTCAACAGCCACAGACTCTCGTCAATCTATTATCGGGAACAAGAAAATCACATTATACTATTCAAATGTGTCCGGGATGTCGTGACTTACATTAAGATTCTTATTTTTGTAAGGATCTACTACTCAAAGTTTGACCTATAAAAATTTTTGCTAGAAATAATAATGAAAAATAAATTACTTATTTTGCCAATAAAATTCCAGTAAATAAGAATATATTATTGCCATATATAGGTATATACCCTTAATCAATCGGATGTTTTATCTTTATCAAATCGAATATAAAATACAACTTAATATGTATAACAGCTGAATATAAAATTACGAGTCTTAAAACCAAATTGGCTTTAATAACCAATTAAAGAAATATCAAACACGCTCGGCTGAATAAAACCATTTTCATCGAGGTCTAATTAAATTATACACCTCGACTAATCGACCGTAACTTCCTTTCTAACCGATATGTATAGGAAGATATCCCACCCACTTCTTTTTCTTATAAATCATTTAAATACAAGATATTCTAATCTCAATATTAGAAACCCCTCCCAGCATTTTATTTTATTTTATTCCTGTTCCGATGAAAATTTTTACCGTATTTCCTTGGATTCGTTACGCGAAACGTCAGTACTACTAAGGCAATCATGAGTTTAAATCAGACGTGCGAGCTTTATGAGCCGAAACGCTATATTCAGAGGGTGTACTCACAGCTAATTGAAATGTGCTGCAATAGCACATTGAACCTTTGACTATATATTTATTTTTCTACCTTTATTGAAATACTTTAAAGAATCAACCATACCTTCTTTTTTTTTTTATAAAAACTTATTGATATTCTTATTCAATTTGAAACACATTTATGTATTGGCAGCTTTTTCGATGTAATTGTATTATACAAATAATCATAACTTCTATTAAAATAAAAAATTTAACATACCGCAACTTCATTTAGCTTTAGTCCGCAATCAAAAGCAAAAATCTCATTTCACACACAGTACTTCTATTTCACATGAAAACTTTTGGGAGTGTCCAGGGAGATAGAAAGAAAGAAAGATGTAAGCACCTGGTCGAGCTTTGCTTATGCCGTTATTAATCCCTGAAAATTTAATGCCTTCTAGCCTGTCGAGCGCGCGCGCGCGGGTATATATTTTCTCTCGTTTCTCAGCGCTCGCATAATTGATTCGCGGTACTCATTTTCTTCGCGACAAAGTCCGCCTTCTCCTTGGCATTTTCAACTCCAAGTATAGTCTTAGAGTGTAAAAGAAAGAGAGAGAGAGAGAGAGAGAGAGAGAGAGAGAGAGAGAGAGATGTTCTTGCCTCTCGCGAGATAAATCTCTTTCGTCGCGAGTGGAAAGAAGGAAAGAGAGATGGCAGCGTCCGGGAATGCTCTAATTAAATTATGCAAAATAAACGGGCTTTCCGACAAGGAAAGAAAGAGGGGGAGAAGAGGAAATGTACGCGTACGCTCTTATTCTCTCTCTGTTGTGTGAAAGATTGGTATGAGTGTAAATCATTTTTAGGAGTGCTGCTCCTGGCTTTTCCCGCGTTCTCTCAGCTTGATTTGTATTTCTTGTGTTTTCACTACGCTGCTACAGCTTAGGAATAGTGTGTCTTATACGAGCTGTTGGCTGTACGGTATACTCGATGAAATATACGGTATATATACGGTTGAGCTTATGGGGTATAACGTGAATGGTAGATAGAGAGGAAAGTAAAGAATTACTTTTGTTTCAAGCTTCACTGTATAAATAATTTTTTTGAAAAATCGTTTTTTATAAATAATTTTTTTTTTTTAATTCACTGTTAAAAAAGAATATTTTTTCATAAAGACGCCTCATGAATATACTTTTTTTCTTCTTTCTTGATCCTTGTACCAATTTAATTTTTTTTTTCTATTCTCTTTTATTTTCACTACACGGCTCATCATACCTTAATCAAACGATCCTCAAACATACAGACACATGTATGTATATGTATTTCAAACGCGTATGCGCAGAACCGCGTAAAATTCATTAATATTTACGGTGAAAAGAGAAGCGTTCTCTCTCTCTCTCTCTCTCTCTTTCTCTCTCTCGAAACTTCAACATCGAAAAGTAGCCTCATCATTATTATATTTCATATATAAAATACAAACAATATCATAAAGCTCTTTTTCTCTTTCTACCTCTTCCTCTTTCTCTCTTGTTTTCGCAAGCTGTTACTATAGCATATATACCAGCTAAACAAAATCATATGATAATTAGCTGCCAATTAAACGAAATTCTAACAATTCAATTAAAATATTCATCGACTCGGGCTCTCGTTCACAACATCATACACACACATATACACACATATATACGATATAAACCAACCTTCAAACACGTTGTGTGCTTCTGCTACTTCCCTCTTCTCCTCATCCAACCAACCAACCAACTGACGATATAGTTTGAATTTGCATGTGAATTAATTTCGACATAATGTGCAGACACGCTGCTACCGCTGTTGCTTGCTGTTTAATAAAAGAGATATATAATGAAAGCTGAAATGAGAGAGATAGAGAGAAAGAAGAGGAGAACTGCGTACTGAAAAAACGCGAACATGGACGTCCTTCTCTTTGCGAGACTGCTTGATCTTGTTGGTGGTAAAGAGTAGGTAAGGGGGTGGTGGGGAGGATATATATAGGATGGAAGTTAAACTAATTAATAAGCCTCGTCCGAAAATCGCACTGAGACACGCGATGAGAGAGAGAGAGAGAGAGAGAGCCAGATAGAGATTGCTACGCGCTTGTGCGAATGAGTTTATACGCTAATATCTAATTATAATTTAAACAGATATTGCGAATATGGAACACGATGATGATGATGATGATGATGATGATGAACCAGTGGCGTACTGTATAGGTGTGAGATGATTACTAAATTTTTTATGGTTGTTGAAAGAAATTTGACTTGGTATTTAAATTGGTGTCAAGTGCCAACAAAGCGAATTTAACCGATGAATCTAGAAGTAAAAAAAAAAAAAGAAGCTGTATCACTTGCTGACAAGTCAAGTGCGTAAGTTCTCCTCAAAGCTTTCGAAGAGCTTTAGCATCTGTTTGCGCGGGAGTTAGAGAAGAGAATAAGAGACGGAAGTGTATATATATATGTATATAAATATACATATATACCATCGTCAAGCGATACGGCTCGTTTGGCTCATCGTGGATTTAGGGTGGTTGGAAAAAAAAGCAGCTGGAAAAAATAAGGGAGAGATGGGGTAAAAAAAGAAAGAGAATAAAAATTTGAAGAGGGGACGACGACGATGCGAGAGAGAGAGAGAGAGCTTTGCCTTTCGTCTAATTTTTCTTACGGTTTTATGCTATACCTATACCACGTTCAAACTGAAGCCGCGGAACGAATTAGCTTGGCTTGATTTAGACAGCTTGAGTCTCTCTCTCTATATTATATATACTATACGGAGTTATCGCATTACTTCGTATTGCTCTAGTGCGTTGAGAAGAAAAAAAAGGGGGAAAGAGAGCCACTTACCCATTCCTTTTATTTCGATTTCTTTTTTTTTACCACAAGACTTGGAACTTGAGAAAGTCGGTAGTGGTGTGGTATTATGAAGATTCTTACTTACTTTTGTTTTAGTTACAACTAATGTCTATTATGTATATTATTACTGAAATATATCACAATAATAAAAACAAATAAAAATTTTATTTCATCATTTTTTTTTTCAATTTTATTTATCAAAATTAAGCTATCAAGTACTAAAGAAAAAAAAAACAATCATCTCAGTTAATTTCTTTGTATAATTAAAAAGAAAAGAAAAAGAGAAGAGAAGAGCAAACAAAAATGAAAATAAAAGATCATAAATTCCATAGCCAATCAAGAGAGACCTCGGTGTCTCTATACATAGTTGTCTTGGACTCATTAAATTCGCAAGAACGAGTCCCAGTGCCGTCGTCTCCTTAGCCGCAGGAAATCAAGTAGGTACCATCGCACACACACATACACAGATACACAGCCTTAAGACTTCAACACGACCTGTCGTTCTTACCTACCCCTGCTTCCTTGTCTATAATGTCCTTTAGTCCCGTCGGACTACCTCTCCTCCTTCTTTATGTAATGCTCACCCGCACGTAACGACGGCGGCTCGTCTCTCCTTCATCGTACTACTCGTCGTCGTCGTCGTCGTAGTCGTTGTAGTCGCGCGCAAGCACAACCCTGTGTGACTCGGAATGGCTAATAATTCGGTGCTACTCCCTTGAGAAAGCGAGAAAGTCAGTGTGGATGTATATATGTATCCGAAGAAACTAGCCTTACGGACTCGCGTCTTAATATAATTCTATTAAAGCTTTCCAAGTGGAGGTATTATATGTATTCTCTCTCTTTCCTGCGCTTACGTAGCCAAAAGCACTGGATTTAATCACGGAGTCAGCGGACCGTGCGATATTCTACGGTTCTGGAGAGAGAGAGAGAGAGAGAAAGAGAGAGTGAGAGCTGGAAAGAGAGATGAGAGTATGCCGATTTCTGGGTGGTTCTGTGGCAGCCTATATACGAGTACTCTCTGATCGTCAAATTAACCTGACCTCGGTCGAAAGCTCAAGAGCTGCATTTTGGATTTACAATTTTCGTCTGATTTTCCGCGGATATGTGTATAATATGAAGATGTGGTGAGAGACTTAGTGCTTAAGTTGGTCTGCTGAATTTCACGTTGATTAAGCGCTGGAATTATGTAGCTGTTGGATGGAAAATATAATTGGAGGATTTGGATAGGTGGAATTCGTAGGCGTTATTTGAAAAGTCGTTGAAGTTAGTTTATGTGTATATAGCGAGATTAAGTGTTTGCGTTTTATTGTAGAATTTTGGAGATGTAGATTTTATTATTACAATTAGATTAATTATTAATTTTTAATAAGATTATTGTATTTTATTAATGACTAGAGTTATATAAAACTTCTTATTAAATAATTTATCAAAAATAAATGAAATTAAAAATTTACAATAATTTTAAATTTTCGCGTTGTTTGTTTGACCGAGTCAATCAGAATAAACATATTTTATTTTTTCTTTTACAGCTGAACTACAAATGGATCTTCTGAGGGAAAGACAAGTCAAGGATAGTTTAGAGGGTGAACTACAAAGAATCAGAGGTGAGTAACACTTAAAATTTTTCATATTATTCAAAATACATTTTTATTCTTAACGAAAAATAAAAATTACAACATATACTTATATATACGTTTCAATGAATATCTAAACAAAATATCAAACTTCAGATAACTTACTATTTTGACTATTAAAACAAGTAAATCGAAACTTATACCAAAGTCGATCACAAGTAAACCCAACACATATTGACTTCTCTTTAACAAACAAACAAACTCGATAAAGCTCACGGAAACGTAACCCCTTAACGTCGATAATATATACCAGCAAGTCGCGAAGACGCGTTTGGCCACTCCTTGCGTATCAAGCATAATAATATATATCCCGGACAACAGTATACACAGTATACCAAGTGGGTGGTAGTGGTAGTTTAACTCGGTAATAAATCAAGAAGCCATAGAGAGACATAGATACACACATACTTACATCGCTATCCCTAAAGTTAACGTGCGCTTGACGCCATTTCAAGCCCGCGAAGGTCCTTCGATACTTGCGGTTGGTTCATCTCTCGCTGGTATCTATTAACCAGGACTCGCGAGTTATATATACCTATATATATATATATATATATATATATGTATATATATAAAGACAACGCACATCCTCTTCTCGCCTACACACACTTATTCACTCACTCTCTCTCTCTCTCTCTCTCTCTCTCTCTCTCTCTTTAGAGCATCTTTGTCTGGACGAGGCAGGAGCCAAGAAGGGTCTCTTCCCCGATCGCTCAAAGCAAGTTTGTATCGGATGTCAGTGTTCTCGTAATGGAATAGTTTTCTCTCTTTATCCTATATATAGCCCCAGCGTTTATGACTTGTCTTACCTTACCCTATACGTGTATGCATATATTGCTAGAGAGAGTGAGTGAGTATAGCTCTTTGAGTTTTGCCGATCCTTGGAGTATAGACGTTCTCTTGGACTTGCTTGTTTTGCAAGTTGTGTGGACCTGCTTGATTATAGATATACTGGATGATTTGTTGGAGTTGGAAACAGTTTTTGTGTCTTAAAATATTTGAATTAATTTAAATTTTATTTTCATTTTAATCATAAGTATCGGTGATAGATTAAGCGCTATAATTTTTTAATTAATGACGCCTTTAATTTACATCTATCTCAGTAGCATCACACGTTTCTGAGATGAAATTCCTTTCGTATTAAACGCGTGTGCGACCTTTTTCTTTTATAAATTATGCAGGAGGCAAAAGAAGTTGACACACACACACACTGCGATAACCAGAGGAGACACGCTAGCTTTATTTATATTTATGAAGTATGTTTCTCAGTACTCACGACCTATCCGTAGCTCTCTCCGCATATTATAATCGTGTTTCTGTCCCTTTTTTTTATTCTATCATCTACAAGTTCTTTAACGAATATATGCGCTTTTGATTTTGCGAGAGTCGGTGGTCGAGAGGCGCGCAATTTATATAAAATTTGATGAGGCTCTCGCGGTTGAGAGCTTTAGTGGCCTTTGCGTATATATATATATATATATAAAGCTGCGGAAAATTAATTATGAGCGCTGGGAATATAGCTGGTGATAAAATTTTATTGACAGATTAAAGTGCCGTATTAGCTGTTTCGCTCTATTCGAGACTCTCAAATCAATTCTTTATTTTTTTATTCTTCCACCTCTTTTTTTTTGTTTTTTTTGGATACTTTTGTTGTAAGTTAAAGTGTTTTTCAGTATTGATAAGTTTGTGGATAGAGTTAATACTTTTATTTTCAGATTAAATTTGATGAGCGATGTACATGAAAATGGATAAAAAATATTATGATTAAGGTTGTAATGTACCCATAAAAATATTATACAATAATTCATTTAAGAATCTAAAATTAATAAATAAATCAACAAGTGTAATTTTTTATTCATCAACGCACAATTTCAACTTGAGCTTTTCCAACTTGTAATAAAAATGTCAAAAAAGCACATTGAAAGCTCTCTCTCTCTCTCTCACAGAATAGTAAATCGATTATATAGACGTCAAGCTCGAGAGCGTGTCTCTACTGCAATATCAAGCCTTACCACATTTACGACCGAACAAAGGGATAACGAAAAGCGCAGTAGCAGTAGCAGTAGCAGCAGCAGCAGTGACGTTGGTGTACCTGCTGCTTCTCGACATTCGCGGATTTGTGCTTGCGACCAAGATCCCCCTCTCTCCCTTTGCCATTCGCTTACTCTACCATAAATAAAGCCCACTGTCAACGTCAACGTCGTCGACGAAGAGGACATAGAACGATAATGCGACTAACGCTTGCGGCGACTTAACGCTATATATATATTGTACATATATAGGTACCACCGTATTACAGAACCACCGCATCTCGACGTTCTTCAAAGTTTTTGTAAGAATCGATGACGTTGTGACTTTCTTTGCCCCCCCCCCCCCCTTCGTCTCTCGTCCAAACAACATTTATCTCTTAGGGTGAGTCCTTGCGTTGCTTTTTTTGCGTGAGCTGTAGAGATTCATTTTTCAAGGGATCTCTCTCTTTCTCTCTCTTTACCAGAACACGTCGCTTATATCGCATCGAACTTGCGAGATTCAATAAGGTTTATGCGGAAGTGTATGCTGCTACTGCTGCTACTGCAGTAGCTGGGATGTCGTGCTGATGGACGGACAAAAGCTTGCGATTTGGTAAAAAAAAGGAGAAATAAATTTATAAGTAAACGCGAAAATCGCAGGGACTTATTAAAAAGAGAAAAAAAGATTTGGGGAGGAGAGAAAACAATACGCTATTGATCGTTTCAAGCTTTTATATTGTCGTATATGTTTGCTGTGTGGAAAATGCTTTTCATCGGTGATTATTAAGATGTATGTGAAAGTCACAAGAGCTTAAATTGGATTTTAATATCGGAGATGGAATTTTTTGAAAGACCATGAAAATTATTTCAAAAGTCTTTAAATCCATGCTTAATTCCATGGAATGATAATAAAAGCAATAGAACAAAATATGAGAATTTTATAAATTCAGCGGAATCAGGTGTAAAGAAAAATAAATATTTGATAAGCATCAACAATGACGACATCAAGATTTTTATGCTAATAATACAACAGTAACAAAAACAACTGTGAAAACTAACATTAGACGACGCCGGTATATTATAGACGAAAAAAAAAAAAAAAAAAGAAATAAAAGCTACTTCCGTAGCGAAAACGAAGGATTTGGTTAGGGCATGAAAGTAATACGAGACTGGAACAACAGACGGTCCATTAGTCAAGCAGGTTTTGCGTGTCAATACACACGAATATATGCGACAGTCACCAGACAGCGATTCCTTATTTTTTTTTTTTTTTTTTGCACGATATGACAGTCGATGATATCATGACATAAAACCACTAGCTCAAATAGGACCTACCGCTTGGAACCTTTCTTTTTTCTTTTCGTACGAAATCGAAGAGTAGAAGGGGGCTGATTTTGTCATATTATTGGACTTTTTGTCGTTTGTTACAAGACTGAGTTTTTTTTTATTAAAAATTGATATTTGTATTTGTAACACTTTTTTATTAATATAATTTTTTGGTTTAAAAATGTTGGAAATGATTTAATTTAATAAGTTTGATTAATTTTTTTTTCAAGTTCTTTGAATTATACAAAATATTAGCAATAATAATTAGAAACGTCATTATTACAAAAAAAAAGCTATCACCTTTTCAAAAATTTCTTCATCATTTAAAAACCGTAAAAATCCTTAACGTCAAACGTCCATCAGTCACAGTATACTCTCTATCCTTCTTCGAAACAAAAAAAAAAGAAAAAAAAAAAAAAAAAAAAAACACATGAATACAACAAACAATAAACCA
>JAPYZE010002138.1:0-17664 GCA_030522805.1 Leptomastidea abnormis
GGGGGATGATGGTTGATTTAATGAAGATGCTGGCTGGGTTTGTTTGATGTTTGATAATTTTAATGATGAACAAATTATCTTGTATAATTAGATAGATCTGTTTTATTTAGATTTAAAACTTTGTTATCTGTTAAAATTAATTTGTTGATTTTTTTTAAAAATGATTATAAATTATTCTTTATTACTTCATTAATTTTTTCATGTCGTCTGAAAGAATAAGAATAAAGTAAGAAAAGAACGATAGAAAAAAGAAAAAAAAAATAAAACTTAGAAAAAAAATATAATAAGAATAGTAACTGTGAAAGAACCTACCAGGTCGTCCAATAAATACTGGACCTCCCCTCTTCTCTTTCCTCTTCACCCTCATAGCGTCACTGAAAGCCTAGTAATGAGGAAGCGAAGCTAGAAAGAGAAGTAGAGAAAGAGAGAGAAATGTGCTATTCCCATACTCCATACAAACCCCTTGCGTGTATAGTCCGGCATAGTAGATTCAAGGCACGCGCCGCTAACTGGCTGTATTCAAATCAGACCGCTCTCCCATAGAGGAAGGAGGAAAGAGGAGGAGGTAGAGAAGGAATGATGTTATATATATGTATATATACGCATACAGTTTCAACTATACGGAAAGAGAAAGAGCTTTCTCTCTCACCCTTTTTGCGCTTCCCTTCCTCTCTTACTCTCTCCATCCCCTTACTCAACTGGTGAATCTAATAACCGCGAGGTCCAATTCCCTTCGTCTATACCTCAGTATAGTGGCACTTCACTGGCAATTGTCGTACTCGACGATCGCTTGAATTGTATATGCAGGTGTGTTTGGGTATTGTTTGTTCTTCGGTGTTTTCTTCTCCTTTACTTGTTCTACCAACGGTAAGTTACCTATAGGTGGAAAAAGGATATTTGTTTCTCTTTCTTTCTTTCTTTCTTTCTTCCTCTCGTTTGCACGTCTCGTTGATTATCGTTAAGCAGTTAGAAGAAGTAGAAGAAGAAGAAATGGTTGTGCCCTGGAGGCCGATTTGGAATTGCAAATTCGTGAGCCTTTCCACTTTGGATCTATAGTATTTTACCTTTTTTCTCTTATTTCTGTTTCGTTATATACTTTACTTTAAAACTTGGTGTGTATACCTACTATTTTTTTTTTATTTCTTTTTACGTTAATTGCTTGTTCTTCTTTGTTCCATTCGCTTGTTGCGCTTTTGAATTTACCTTTTTTTTTTATTACGGTACTGTGGAATATCGGTATAAATTGTGGATAATTGAGATTGGTTATTTTTTACTTTGACTCGTGTTTGTATCTTAATGGTTTTTTAATGCTTTGTTTGATAAAAAATATAGCTATTATAGAAATAATTTCTTCTTCATTATAAATTAATTTTTCAATTTAATTATAAGAATCATGTAACCATATAATTATAAAAAGAAAATCCTAAAAAGAAAAATAAAAAAAAACAAGCAAATAGATAAATATAATAATCAATATCCTTATCCTTTGTATCAATACAAAGTTATCATCGTTAGTCGTTTTCAGTAAATCGATTCAATCCTCTTCTTCCTTCCTACCTCCTCTCCTACACAAAGTGATCCTTCCTATTCCCTCAAGATCTTCATGAGTCTCAAACCATCTCGCAAACACGTCGACAATAGCTCTCCCTCTCTCTCTCTCTCTCTCTCTCTCTCTCTCTATTTCTCAATGTGTCCAGTAAGGTATAAAGGCCAACACACATACACATACAATGTATACACCCGCGGTTACGTACCAATCTTGCTTCGATAACAAGATACGGTAAGAGAGAAAGAAAGAAATAAAAACGTTGGCTCAAGGAGCACACACACAGAGAAAGAAAGTGTAATACGATATTGGATTCATGAGGAGACGACGACGACAACGTTTGCGTCCATACTATTCCCACAGCTAAAGCGTATACCCCCAGCTAAATTGCATTCCACCTTTCCAACTTCTATACATATATACCACTATTCTTTCTTATCCTCAATTCTCTCCGTCGTTTCTTTTCTCTCTACTCTCTGGACTCTAATTCGCTGGGTTCTTCGCTCCTTTTTCTTGGATCTACCAACATATAGGTATATACATACACGTACCTTATTCCTATATACTACGATTTTTCCAACCTTCGGATCGTTTTCTTTGGCTGAGAATCGTCGCACGTGCTTGGCTTCTCGGTTCTTTCTTTTTTTTACCAATGTATATGTTAGAGAGAACCCGTCTGTTATACTTATACTATCTTTTTCTTGCTACTCTTCTTACGGATCATTTCCTCAGCTGGACGATTCTTTCTATACTTTTGCTCAACTTGAACTAACCTCGAGAATAAGTTATGGTAGATTTTTTTTTTTAAGGATGATCGAATTTATTGTGAGTATTGATAAGATGATTTTGAATGTTAAGAAGATTATAGATTTTTATTACGAGTGTATATTTATGGATTTTATCTTGTATTGATATGTTAACTTTTTTAAAAATGAGTTACGTTTCAATTTCCTGCTGCGTTTTTTTATATAAACTTGTTTTGAAAATTATAGGTTTTATCAAGTTAAAAAAAAAAAAGAAAAAAAAAATAACAAAGTTAACATAACACGTTCTATATATACCAACCACTTTATTTTTGCATTTCCTCAAATCGCGTTTTATTTTACTTGACGCTAACAGGTTATACTTACATTCCAAATCCCTTCCCCCAAACCTTTTCTCCAAAGCTTATATAAAGTTTTTCATCTCCTATATACATATATATAGCCTATACATCGCGTGCAAAGTAAAAACGTTTGAAGCTTAAAAAAAAAAACTTCTTCTCGGATTCAAGCGTGTTAGAAAAGAGAACACTTTCACCAATATATACGTACTTTCAAGTACTTTTACGAAAAAAAAGTGTGAGAAAGAGAGAAAAAAAAATAAAGAAAGAGGTAGAGAGATCGTGAATATATAGGTAATACCGTTGACTTGCAAACGGTTGAGCTTGCAGATGTGTGTGTATGTGTTCGAAAGTGCTTTAGCACGACTTGCATGCACGAGTACCTGAGAACGTAACTCTCTCAAGAATAGGATCTGCTGATCTGACGATTCCATGGATGACCAGAGAGAAATGACGTGATGGAGATGCTGTAAGGGTTGTCCCAAGCTTAAGATGTATATAGTGTTATGGTAGTCGTTACGATTCGTTTGTTTTTTTTGTGAGTTTATAAGTTTTATGCTTGCAAGCTCTCTGGAGAGCTTTTTCTTTTTGAAATTTTAATATATTTAATTCGATTATTTTTGTGTTAAGGTGATAAGTTGACGATGACGTTAAGTGACGTCCAACGTGTTAGTCGTACGTGTGCAGATTTATTCGTTTTAAAAAAAAAAAGAATATATGTATACAGAAATAGAATATATCGCGTTGTAACCGATGAGGCGGAACCAATGCTTATATTACAGATCCGACCTTATTTCACGATTCAGTGACCGACTCGTTCGCCCGTACGGACATTTTCCCTTCCCTTTTACTATCCAACCCTCGTTCGTTCGTAGTTTTCTCTTCTTTTCTTTCTTTCTTTCTTTTTTTTCCACCACCTTACACTGGCTATTTTTCCCATTCCATTTCTAACTTTTTTTTCAGCTTTTTACTCTTCTAAACTTTGTTTCTCTTCGATTCTTATTTTCGCTTTCTCACTTCCAAGAACAGCCGGCTTGACCGATCTGCATCCTCATCCCTTAAATATTAGCATAAAAAGTACTAGTAAGATTTTTCAGTACACATGTATACGAGTTTCGAGCTTGCAGTGAAAAATTGCAATATTGAACATATTAAAATACGATATGCGTTAGTTCGATTTAGCATCAAGTAAAACTTGTGAGTTTTATTGATCTGTAAAAATGCATATTATTCATAAGTTAAGAGAAAGAAGGAAAACATGTAGAAAACTTTTATTTATTTAATATTTTTTTCTTGTTTTTTTTTTATAATTTCGTTTGAAATTTTGAGTTTATTTTTCTTGGCAATGGAATAAAGCTATTGATTTTGAAATTTTTATTTTGATTGGATAGTTGTAGTGGTTGTAAAAGTGCTTGTTTGATTGTATTTTTTGGCGGATGATTGAACGTGAAAAGTTGGTTTTTTAACGCGAATAACGAGTTCGATATTAAAACATAAGTTGATGAAGAAAATAAATTGTGAAATTATTTTTCGATTTAAAATTGAAGCATTTATGTACCAATCAATTCGTAGATATGTACAGTAACGATCGCGAAAATATTTTATTTACAATTGAAAATTGTAATTCGTTGGGACAAAATAAATTGTCAAAAGCACTTAACAATCTTGTTGACATCCAATTAAAGATATTTTTTTTTATTTATTATAATTTTTAAATTATGACTCGAATTTACCAGTTTTATCAAAGCTCATATTTTATTTCAAAGATAAACGAGATACTACCATTTCTTGATTTGTAAATAGCACTTTTTTTAATTCGATGTTAATTAATTAAATTTTATTTCCGTCAATTATCTATCATTTTCATTTGAAAATATTGTCAATTACTTAGTTCGTTATCTTATACTTCCAATTATAATATAATATTTTTAATTATTTTATTTTCTCTCAGTTCAGGTAATTTGAAGAACAAACAAATAATATCCTGAGTATTTTCTTAAAAATAAAAATAGCTTTTATATTATTAAATTACAAATGTAATTGAGACACATGTAAGAGGAAATTGTTTTCCAAACATAAAATTCTTAAACCTGAACCATTTACCGAAAAGTGGATATCTTCAGTAATATAATATTTATCGAAAATAGTATAAGGTACAAAAATTTCTAAAATAGAATTAGATTTTTAACAAAGTGCTATTGGACCATTTATAGAAAAAGATTTTTTCCAGAATTTATGTCACTTATGTTCGAAGCTGATATTACACTATCACCATTTTAGATAATATAATAAAAACATTGATTATAAATATAAATAATTATTTTAAAATAAAGATATTACTTTTATTTCTAATAATACATAAGCATTCAATTATCAATTAAATTTGTCACAGTAGATAATTACACAAAAAAAAAATATAACGAAGCAGTTTAAAAAGAACATTAAACAGATAGTTTTCATAAGCATCAGAACAAAGTTGAAAAAAAAAAAAGAACCGATACGAGATATTGCAGACACTACCCTTTCCTTTCTCATTGCAAGCTCATGTTCATTAATTCGAAACTTATATTAAAGATACCAGATAGCGTCGCGATATTTTTCAGCTCAGTTCACTCCATTAGATATTTTTGCTATCTATGTAAAGAATCGATAATGTAAGTAAAAAAAAAAAAGAGGACTAGTGTGTTGGAGTATACAGCAAAACGTTCTATAGATAGAAATAATACTTGAATATAGGGAGGAAAAGGGTATAAAGTGCGAGATCGAAAACGATAAATTTTACATTTTTTTTTATACAATTTAAATGCATTTCATTTATTGATAAGAGGTAGTATAGAAAATTATTGATTTTATCATTTATTAAATTAAATTAATGAACACAGCTTATATTCATGTATGTCTACGTTAAATAGTACATTCAGCATAAATTGAATATTTACTCTGTAACTTCTGTTAATCTTAACAATCTTTCTAAAGTAAATTAATATTTTTAAAAACAAATTAAATTCCATCGAACTTCCTCCTACTGAAAAAAAGCTCTGCAAGCTCGACAATCCATCGAACTCCCCAAACACTCTCATCATATAATCCAATAAAATAACCTCTATCATCACTCTCCTCCCAACGAAAAAAATTCATCCCCCAAAAACCTCTTTCCTCGTTAATCCTTGAATTTGAAGACTCGCGAACACAATCGGATCGAGTCCAACATAGACTTCTTCTTCTTCTCTCGAGGCGTTCTCTTCTCTTACTCTATACTATACGCTTGACTGTCAGGAGGGTAAAAGAAGCTTGAGCTGAAAGAGCAACAGGTGTCCAGCCAAGTCTCTCTCTCTCTCTCTCTTTCTCTCTCTTGTCGACTCTCTTTCCGCCGTAGTGGTTTTCGTTCTCGCTTTACGCCTGACGGTGGTATATGTATATGCACTACCAACCTACCTACTACTCTCTTCTTTCTTTCTCTCTTACGGATGTCTCTCTCGGCTGTATGCTATGCTATGGCTCTCTGTACTTTACTAACGCGCTATTCCACTTGTCTCTTTCTTTCTACCTACCCTTTTTTGCTTTCTACCCTCTTCTTGACTGTTGATTCTTGGTCTTTTATTTTTGTGAGACTCAACAGACTCATATCTTCACGTTGACTGCTGTCGAGAGCAATTAATACCGAATGTCTCTTTTTTTTTTCTTTTCAAGATATGTTTTTGCTACTTCGTTAATAAAGTATCTGCACATAACTTGAGTACATAACGTTTGCTCTTTTGTAAATAAAAATAAAAAAAATCCTATACACTATACATCCATAAATTTTTAGTAGAACGATTACATCATAAAAAAAAAAAAAACAATAAGTCAATACTCGTAATTAACTCCTCTAATTACCACACACAATGCGTACACCAACATACTCAATACACACCAATCCCATATATACTCAATAAGAGAATAGAAGAGTAAAAGGGAAATAAGGGAAATAATCAATACCTCTCGTCTCCCATACCGTTCGATATAATCCATCTCACTTCTCGGACTTGCTCTACTCGATGATGATGCTGTACTACTGCCGGGAGGGATTGAGAATACGCGGTGTTAGTCAGGGTAACAATGGTACTATTCTCGATGTTGTCTCATCTTCTGCATCTCTTCCTGTTATAGCATCGAAATGCGAGTTAGATGGAATGAGATAAGAGAGGATGGTGATTGTTGATTTTAACACGTCTTTACGATATTGTGTGGAGTTAAAGGAGAGGAATGAGGGTTAATTAGATGGGTTATGTGGATTTGGGAATTGGGAGAGGAGATGGTTTGTAAGAGGTTGGTTTTTTTTTTATTTTATGGGTATGTGCGTGTCAACTTCATTATTTATGATGTCTGACCAAACTCGTATTTTACTACTTATCGAATAATATATTCAACCACGTAATCAAGTAATATTATTCGCACGAATCTTTTCTCGAAATTGTGTTATTTTTTTTTTCTTAAGCTACCTATTCCATTCTAAAAACATAAACCATGCAAGCTTCCCACTTTTAATAATGTCAAATATTCTTAAATCCATCTTCTTTCTTTAAATTTCAATTTTAAAAAATAATCCTAATCTTCACAATAATTCAAAACACTCATTCAAATACAGAAAAATAAAAAGAAATAATAATTTATAAATGCCAACTTTATTTAAAAAAAACATTTTTCAATCCTCACATCCCTCTCTATAATACACTCAACCCCCAACATAATCTCTTTCAGACCAAAAATCCAAGTCGACATAAACTTCCTCCTCCTCTTTCCCCTCCTTTCTAACTTACCATTAACCGAATCTACACCACGTATCTATATAACACTTTCACATTATCTCTTTTACCAAAGCACTTCTCTCTCTCTCTCTCTCTTTCTCTGAAAAGATCAACTCCCTTGATTTTTCACCTTTTCCTTTTACCTGTATACACATATATACAACATTTACTATACACAAGCCATTATCGCGAGTCATCGATCATTATGTATACACGTTGGCATAGCTTTAATGGCCTTACCAACCCTTACACCTGCTCACTCACTTTCTTATATATTTTTTTTTTCTCTTTCTTTACTTTCACACGTAAAAGCTACGTGTGGTGTTGAAAAAAAAAGAGAGAGAGCAGAGTAGAGTCACACAGTCTCCAAAGAAAAATTGCCAGTACTTCCGACGTGTCGACGTCTCACGGCTATCTCTGCAGTCACTTTCTTCTTATTTTTTTTTTCTTCTTTTTCTATCCTTATACCCACGTGCTTTACTTGTATATACATCTTGGTCTTTTTCTTTTACTTTTATTTTTTTTATGTTGCTGATGTCGCAAGACTGAATACACCTTAGGTTTAGGTATATATATCAAAGTCTATACAAATTTTTGATCTTTTTTTTTCACTTTTTTTGTTGTCTGTGTTATCTATCTGTCGTTGATAGGTAGACCTGATCGTGACTAAGTTCAAAAAATAAAGTATCCAAAAGCTTTTACCTTTACCTTAATCGTTATTCATTATTGAAACATAATATCAATAAATCAACTAATATTAACAATTATCAAATATTTTACTTTCTTAAATAAAATAAATAGATACATCAAACTACATTAACTGTATTTTTCAAAATATTCCTTCACCTTAAACAACTACTCACGAAATTTCTTAATCGCCTTAGCCTTAAGTCCGTTAACAGTCCAACAATAGTTAAGTAAATTAGACTACTCAGCCATCCTCTCTCTATTTCTCTCTCACCTTTCTCTCACCTCACCCCCTCAGTTCTCCTAAAGAATTAAACTAACGCCCATAAATTACATTACCTCTCTCTCTCTCTCTCAGTGCCGATCAAAATACACTCACCCCTCCTTCCTCCTACTGTCTCCCACAATCCTCCTCCCCCTTCTCCTACTCCTTCGTATACCCACTATTCCCAAGTCCGTGAAAAGCTAACAGAAACAGCAATAGTAGTAGTAGCACCACTCCGCACGCACAGACTCTCTCTCTCTCTCTCTCTCTCTCTCTCTCTATACTCACGGAATGTACGAAAATGCGCTTAGCATCGTCGGATGTATACGGACCTCACGTCCGGACAATCCATTCACCCGAACAGCAACAGTAGCAGCAGCAGGTACCAACTTTCCTTCTCTCACTCTCTCTCTCTCTCTCTCTCTCTCTCTCTCTTTCTCTCTTCCTACTCTTACTCCTCATACAAGCTATATCCACCAAGGCTAACTATACACACACTATAGTGTGCGCACACGCGCTCGTTCTAACGCTAAAGGAAAATTCAATTTTCCAGAGTGCAAGTAGAGAGAGATAGATATATAGAAAAGCTCTGTGTGTGTGAGAGAGAGGGAAGGAGGGTTAACTTCGTGCAAGCTCGGTTGTGGGTATATATATAGAAGGAAAAGACTAGCTATATAGCTTTTTGCTTAGGTATATATACTAAAGAGAGACCGGGGGTAGAAGGGGGGTTGGTACGTCTTTTGGTTATATAGCGGTGAGATGAAGAGAAAGAGAGAGAGAGAGAGAACAGATGGTATGTCTCGCTCAAGCTCGACGACGTCTTCATGTCCCCTTAATTCGAGTCTCGTTTTAGCCGGTCGACTTTATCCCCCTTCCTCTTTGGTTGAAAAAGGAGTGAGGAGAAAGGGTACAGAAAGTGCAGCTATATAGCTTTTGTAGTCACGCTGTGGCTATAAATACGCGCGCGGGGGAGAGAAAGAGAAGCTTTGAGACTTGCGCAAGCGCCATGTGCATCTAACGTCCGGTACACTTTCCTACTACTACTACTATACTTGCACTCTTTCTTCTACTTTTTTAGACATGTGTATACAGTGTGGAAGAGAGAGAAAGAAGAAGAGAGAGAAAAAATAAAAAAGAGGATGTGCCGAGAAGGAGAAGATGGATAAGGACCGGCTGGACTATACTACTGGGTTGAGAGTGTATAAGGCGCTAGCAAAGTTAGCTATATAGTATAGTTTTATAAAGCTTGAAAGAGAGAGAGAGAGAGAAAGAGAGTATTTTGAGAAAGCTGTGTTTATATATATATGACCTTAGCTTGAAATTTATCGACCTCGTGTTTTTTGCTTTACTACATTTTTTTTGTTTTGTTTTTTTTGTTTGTATGTTGTTCTTTATTGTTTAGGAAGTCTATGGTAGTGAGCTTGCGCAAGTGCATTATTTATCATTTTTTTTTCAAAAAAATGGATTTATATCTTAAGAAATTTTATAGTGTAATTTACGAAATATATAATATTATACTTGAAAAATAATTTTTTATTTAAATATATTTAATTAATTATTAATAATAAACTTAGTTTGCTCATAAAATAAACAATTATACCCAAAATCCTTCTTACCGCATCATCGATCTCTCTCTCAGATTTTAATCTGAAACCGACCAACCAAAGCATTCACCAAAATCCAGCAGTCCCTCTCCCTTCCTTTCTCTTAGTATATACTCACAGATTACATACCAAGGCTAGAGGTGGTCACCTCATGTTAACAATCACCTTCTCACACACACACACACACACATTGAAGTTAGCGCACTAGCAGCTACTATACTAAGCTCGAAAACCGGTAAACAAAAGCAGGATATATCTGGAAGGTGTGTATACGATGGTACGTTCTCAGTGAGAGAGAGTAGAGGTAGTAGGATGAGCTTGCATGTACTCTTGGGGCAAGTATCAGGTCGATGGGATCGACACTTGATACCCTTTACACTATATGTGTATGTATGTATGTATATATACGGGATATATCCTGCTCTTGTAATGACGCGATCAACTGTAGCTGGACAAGTACGATGAAGCTCGTGTTGTGTCTTGTATAACGATTGTGTTTATAGGTATATAGGAGATGGATTGTGATTTTTTTTTTTTTTTTTTGTATTTTACGAGGAGAAAATAGGTATATATTGATATTTTTTTTATAGTATGATTTTTAAAAATATTTTCTTTTTTTGATACTTTGTGAAATGAAAATTTGATATGGAAATAAAAAAAAAATAATAAAAAGAGATAGAAACGTGACGCGTTTATGTTACAATCACGATATGGATATAACCCAAAATGGTTGTTATACATATAGGCTATATACGATCGTATATAGTCTACCGAGTTTTTAATCAATTTTCAAATTGAATATTTTTTTCTAGTCAAAAACGATATTGTTTCAACAAAAAAAAATTCTTTTTACGGAATACCGAAAACTATTTTAAAACTACTCGTGCATTGATTTTGCTGAAGACTATGTTTTGAAATTACTATGTTCATATACATCCATCAACATCTAGAAAAATAAAATGAAAGTAAATTAATGCGTAGAACAAGAAAATAAAAAATTAAAAATTCTTAAATACAATATATCAACATTAATTTCTTCTTCTTAACATATCAATAAAAATTAAAACTAAATGCACATTGCTACCAAACATATCTAAAAACCAACAACATTTTGATATCCCTTGCAACCATACCGTAATAGCCTCAGTCCACGATTAAACGCAACGGCAAAATTGGAGACGCGTAAACGACGTGAGTAGGTATGTATGTATACGCGCAAGAGTCTCAGCCGCACGTTTCGGCTCTCATTTTAATTAAACAAAAAGCAACCCTCTACCTCCCTCCCCCCTTTATCCTCCCTCTTTTTCCCTCGTCCTCAGGGGGTTAATTAAAGAGCGTGTCGCGCTCCTTTACTCTCGCGGTCCTTCCGTACTCGCGCGCGAGAGAGCTTTTTTATGTGGAACCAGACGAGGTATGTGTATGTGAGCTTGCAAGGAGCTTTGTACGTAAAAATCATCTAACGGTAACCCGACCACTCTATACTCGACTTTATATGCTATATATAGGCTGCTGCTTTGTTTTTTAACCTTCTTCTTAATTAGGCTACGCTTCTATATACTTATGTACTTTTTAACTGCGCTCTCTATTTTTTTTCATATAGTGAGCTTTCGACTTTTCTTTATGTATAAATGTGGAGTTCTTTAAACGTTTTTTATTTTTGGTACTGAGTTTGAGTGGAATTTTCTTAATTTTCTTTTTTTTGTGTGTAATAATGTGTGCTTGCAAGCTCTGTCAAGCTTAATTTACTTTGACTAATAGTAATAACTCAAAATTTGTGTTTCAACTAATTTTCTGTAATTAATCAAATGAACAATGTAACTTTGAGAGCAACACAATTACTTTGATTATTTGCCATTAGTTAATTGCCAACGTGTTTCATTCATACAATGTTGTTGCAAATACTAGTCTTTGTATACCAAGTTATCAGTCATCATATTAATCTCACGAATTTTCTAACGTTTATTTACTTTTAGTATATAACCCAACGCACTGAGCTTTTCTCTGTCAAGTAATATTACAAAATTTTTGAAAAGCCTCAAATATTATTCATGTAAAAGCTCAAATTTTCATATCTCATTTAATCCTCTCTCACGCTAAATAATTAAAGTATAAGCTTGATTACATCCCTTCCAACAACATGTATAACCCTTAAATTTTCTCCTTATTTATTCATATTTATAAACTGCACTTACAATCCCCCCTCAACCTCATCAAATTCGAATTCTCTATCCCACTAAATAATTCAAATCGAAAACCAATTACGTATACGTATCGTGGTGACACTATATCGTATAATCCCATAAACTAGGAAAATCACACCACTTGACATTAGTCCCAGACACTCTCAGAATCATTGAGTTCTCGGGATCGATCGACCAAAGTCACATTATTATCAGCCATTCAATGTCGGTTCTCTCGACCCCTCTAGCGTCGTTTCTCTCTTTTTCCTTTTCTCTCACATATAACGGAGGTAGAGCAATTAGTCCTGGGCTTCAGCTAATACAAGATTCACGTGCCAATAGGATACGACAATAAAAAGACCAGAGAGGTGGTAATCTACGTGTGTGAAAAACTGAACGACATAACGAATGACAATTTGAATATAGGGAATATATGTATATTGGAAGTGAATTGAAAAATTGTGGGAGGGAAAGAGAGTTTGATAGTGTTGTTGAAAGAGAATTTTCAATGTTGGAAAATGGATTGGTTATATACGTAGTATGTCGGTATACAAGCTTGTTTTACTATGTTTTTTTTTTTTATTTGTTAGATACAAGGTGCGAAAAAAAAGAAGGGATGTGACAATGGTTATAGAGATATATGTCGAGTTTTTGGAAGAGGTATTAACTGTGAATAAAAAATGTTTTAAAAGCCAACTCGGATGAAATTGAATTTTGTTGTGAAATGTAGTAAAATGCTTGTATGTGTGTTTGTTTGTGTAGGGTAGTGAAAATTTTAATATTTTTTTAGGGAGTTTGACATATTGAAAGAGTATATTTATGGAGTATATTGAGAAAAATTGATAATTTAAAATTATATGGCTGATTTACGCTGTTTTATGTGTGTGTGTGTGTGTGTGTGTGTGTGGTTGTTTAATAATTTATTTGCTTCTGTATATGAAACTTCATAAATAATAAAAAAATTAATATTTTAATTAGAAATTTTAAAATGAGATTAAAATAACAAGACAGTAATATCTAAAATTAATTTCATAATGTAACAAATGAAATATTACAATTATTTCTCTCAAATCGATATTCAACCTCAATATACCCATCTTAATTATCTAATAATAATTTATACTCCATCTCTCTAAAATAAAGAAAAGAAAGATCAATCTCTCATCAATAATAAAAAATCTTAATGCAATTACTACTTAATTAATTCAACGACTTCGTAACGGAAGTTAACTTTTCAATTTTTCTCCTTCTTCTCTATTTTCCTCTTGACCTGCAAAATAATAAACGAACAGAAAAAAGTAAAGAAAAAGAAAGAACAACCATATTCCAGATAACAACTGCAAGCTCAAAACTCTGAGTATAAAAAAAAAAAAACAACAACAACCTTTCCATATTCCAAAGAAAAACGAAAACAAAAGAAAGGAGAAAAAAGCTCATACCTATAGTAGCAAGAGATGGACAAACATGAAAGAGCATCGAGAGATCTAAATGGACGTCGTCGAGTGAGAGTAGTAGGTATATAGTAGAGTAGTGAGTATAGAGAGACATATCCTGGAGATTAACGGGTGTATATAGGTACAATGACGACACTTCCGTCTGATTAGACTGATCTCCCTCTCTCTCTCTCTTCGGCTGAAAGCCAGCAAGTATACTATATGTCGTTTGAGAGTAGAGAGAGAGAGAGAGTGAGAGAGCTTGCGCTTACAATTCTAGATGTTGGTACGTGTGTGTGTACTTGCAGGATACGACTCTCGCGGATTTCGTCAGAGAGGACGTATGTTACATATATATACGTGCGAATGTATATATGGACGTTACGGGTCGTTAAATTTACATGACATGCTACTAACCTATGTGGATGTGTGTTATACTGTTTGAATGTTTGTTTGTCTCTTTTTTTGGTTTGTTGGGTTATTTCGATGTTGGGGTAGTGTATTAATGAGAATGTGTATATAGGGAAGTAAATTGAGGTATTTAGAAAAAATATATAATTAGTAAAATAATGGTAGGGGAGGATTGTTTAATGTGAGGTAATGCATAATTTAAGGCTTGGTTGGTTGGTTGGTTGATGTATAGCTTTTTGTTTGACTTTTGAAAATTTCGTATGCATAAATAATAAATGGAAGTTAATGCATAATAAATAAAAAAGTGATTTCACGCTGTTTTTACCTTTTTTTCTGTTTATGAGATAGAAAAGAGAGTAAAGTGCTTTATGAAAGTTTGATAATAATAGGTGAATATACTTTATTAAAGTTTGATTTGTGAAAAAAAGAAAAGTTTTGAATTTTTATGTTTAATTATGATAATAAATCAAGTTATTGTATGTATTCATTGAATTTTTTATTTATGTTTTATTTTTCATTTTTGTTTCAGACGGGGAATGATTACAAATCGGTTGAAAATTCACCAAATGCAGAAAATAAAATAAGGTAAGACTATATACTTATTTTTTTCAAACAAAAATTTATCTTTTTTTATTTTTACACTAAATTACCAAATATCAACATCGTTTCTCATCTCTTCATTTTTTTTTTATTACTCCAACACAATATACCAACCCCAATAATTACTTACTGCATAAATCAAAACACCACTAATCGACATCATGTATCATCAACCCCAAAAAATTGCCAGATAAAAATATTATATACAACGAACAAAAGCCGAAGCTTTGAGACCCTCGCACCTAAAAATATTCTATCCGATCTTTAAACCTGATTTTGCGTGACGCGCAATTCGAAGGAGATTGATGAATCGATCTGTGTACCATCGGCTAAAATAACTTTTAACGAAAAGAGTCATCTATGTAAGCGACTTTAACTATAACGTTAACAGAGTAATAGCTATCGATACAACGGTATTCGTGTTTTTTTGAAAAAAATGATATGTGAAATTTAACCTGACTATATAAAGACTTTACCCTGATATTTCCAGCAATTAAACTCGATTTTACCTCCCATTTTATCAAATGATTATCAAAAAATCCCCAATATTTTCCAGTATTTTTATTAATTGGATGACTGTAACTAAGCTTACCTTCCAAAATCAACAATTCCAAAATATTCATACCCTTAGATGTACCTTTATAGCAATCGATCGATTTAACCAGTAGATCAAATTTCATAGTGAGAGAGTTTCGTGACGAAAGTTATTTCGAAAGTGCGATATGAAAGCCAAAAGGGGTTTAGTGTAATACCTCTCGCTTACAATCCGATATGAAATTATCATTTTCCATCCGTTTGTTTGCCTCGTAATCGTTACACTTACTTTTCTATCTATGTATATATGTATGTATATCTGTTGATATGATAGAGGTAAATTTCATGCTGACGTGACATGAGGTCGTAATATTACCTCTGATAAATGTGTAAAAGTAGCAATGTGTGTTTTTTTATGAGAAAATTATTATTGTCTTGTTTGCAGTTGATAAAGAGTAGGATTAGTTTTACGTGATTTTTTATAAATGTTGCGCGTTATCCAATAATTTTTAAATATTATATTTGTTGATTTCTGATAAATGAAGTTACTGAAGGATTTTCATATGTAAAGAGAAAAATGTTTAGAAATCTAGATTTTACAATTGAACAAAATATTTAAAACTCATATCGCTATAGTATAGTATATCAGTCACGTTTGATATAGCTGTCGATAGAACATCCATTTACACACTTTAAATAGTCTTGGCACTTAATGTACCGAAAATATTTATGATCAATATTTGTTCCTCAATATATAGCTTTGTTTGCTTGGTTTTGATAAATTCACTTGATTCTATGCCTATACATAAAAAAGAGAAAGAAAATCATGAATTTGAAAAAGTTCATATACCTATATGGTTCAAGCTATTTGCGTAAGATAAACAAATTCGACTAGAAAGCTGATAAAAGAAAAGAGCAAACAAAAGTTTATACTTTGTTTTTTTTTTTTTTTTCATTCGTCGATTTTAAATGACGAACAAAGAAAATATACGTTTTATTTTTCAATTTGATTTAGAAATACATTTGTTTAAAAACAAATATTGTTTATTTTAAAAAACCAAAAAATATACAAATTAAAAAAAATAAAAAAAAATATTAATGATACCACAACTAAATGTATTTCAAGCTCAACCTAAAAAGAATTCACATCTCACCACAAAAGCAACAGATTATATTCCAAAGCATTTTTGTTTTAACATTAGTTAAAAATACATACAAAAAAAAGGTAATCCGTTAGTCAACTATATACGAATCCTCTTCTACTCGTATAGTACTCCTTTATTTTTTTATAATTTTAATTTTATTTTTAAGCGACGATAAAAGGGAATGACACGCTTGTAAAATGGTCGTCGGAAAACCGAGAAAGAGAGAGAGAGAGAGAGAGAGAGAGACTAACATCAGTAAAGCCTCAACCCTACCTATACCATACCAACGCGATAGGCCGATTTAAAAACTCTTTGTCCAAGCACATAGTATATGTATGTATGTATGTACATATAAACGCGCACGTGGTGTTGCCTCTGCAAAATGAGATAAGCTTGTCGCGACCCCCTTTTTGGTTCCCAGCATTAATTGTGTGTATGTTGTCAGGGAAGAGAAAGGGGAGGAGAGTGGTTAAAAAAAAGAGAGAGAGAGAGAGAGAGAGAAAGAACGATGTATTACGAGGCTCTAAAGTATTTTACGCGCAAGCTTAAATTGAAAATTCCTTTGTGTCGCTTACCTCATTCTCTTCCCACTTCCCCTCCTTTCTTCTCTGTCTAAATAGCTAGTGTGTATGTGTGATACGATGTATGTATGTATCTATCGTTTATTTTCTATTCTATACCTGTGTATCATTTTCGTTAAACATGTGTATCTAATTAATTGTTAGAAAATAAAGTAAAATAAAATTAATCAAAAATAATTGACTTATCTAATATCATTCGTTAATATCTTTATCTTCTATATATTAAAGAAAAATCCTTTAAAAAATAGAAAAATGAAGGATATTGTACACTAACACGAAAGAGTAAGGTGGGGTATATAATAACGAGTATCTGTCGGGCTTAAAAAATATCCCCTCACGTTTATATATATTATATACTCGCGATTAATGCATCTCTATCTTCTTCTCTTTCTTTCTCTCTCTCTATCTTTTCGACGCGTGTACTACATCCAACCAAGGCACTTTCCAAGCCCGTGACTTTTTTCATTTTCGTACAAAGGGACACATCTCCTTCTCATACCTTCTTTCTTTCTTTTTTCAGTCTTGCGTCCTTTCTCCCCCCTTATACTCCTTACCCATACATCACCACAGCATCCATTTGCGCAACATCGCTTGGATAC
Source organism: Leptomastidea abnormis (assembly GCA_030522805.1). NCBI lineage: Eukaryota > Metazoa > Arthropoda > Insecta > Hymenoptera > Encyrtidae > Leptomastidea > Leptomastidea abnormis. The sequence continues at coordinate 17,475 of JAPYZE010002138.1, forward strand.
TCGCTTCTCTCTCTCATTCTCTCATACTCCTGTGACTTTTTCTCTGTCGTTCGTGTTTTTGCCTGTCCTTTATCTCTTGGCCCCCGACTCACGTTATCGCTTGAGCTTCTTTCATTTTTTTTTTTTTTTTTTTTTTTTTTTTTTTTTTTTTTTTTTTTTTTTTTTTTTTTTTTTTTTTTTTTTAATTTTT
>JAPYZE010002139.1:0-17659 GCA_030522805.1 Leptomastidea abnormis
CTGACATTTAGTCACCAACCCCATAAGACTCCATATAACGCTGCAAGTAGCTGACTACACCTAGATGGCGCGTTTTCGGATTTGAGCTCCAAGCCAATAAGAGAACAATTTTTTTTCCATCTAACTGTGCACAGTGTAAGCGAACCTCCAGCTGCAGTAGTTGACTGATCTGTAGCAAGTGGTGTTACAAGTATTTGCGACTCTTCTCAGTATTTATATAGTGCTATACGTGTAAGGTTATAATCTAAGGCATTTGCGGAAATGTCCAGCCCTTTATCGCTTTGTGTTCCTCCTCTGACGTAAGGTGCAATAGATTGAGAAAAGAGGCTGCAAATATATAAAATATAATGGGCCACATAGACAATCTAGAGCGATAAGATTTGATATAGCAAATAGAGATAAGAAGATACATATATACATAACATACATCCCACGAGCAACTTGCAGTTCTACTAGATGCTTTTGTTCTCATTTACTAGCCATGTAAGATAAAATACATGTTTTATTTAAATATATTTATAAGTACTTTAATAACGGCATCAGAAAGAAAGTGGTAGGTATGTGGATTTTGCAGAAAACAAGTGAATCTTAAATTTTGCTATAGAAACACAATAGCACAAAATAAACAAGATAAAAATAAGAGAAGATGGAACAAGAGTCAGATAATATGTGCCAGAGGAAGCCAACTAGGTACCTTAAGGTACCACTCAAGTCTAAGGAACAGATTTACCTAGTATTTCTTTTACCTGCGGTGCTAAATTGTCTTGTTTATGTGACACATTTTGCTGCTGATCTTGTTGTTGCTGTTCAGCATTATAGAGAGGGACATGCAGTTTGGGCGTATATTACTCTTGGTTTTATGTATGCTCCTGCTCTAGCTTATTTTGTTTTGACCGTGTCAAGACCTGACTGGTGGATGACAGATGATGATAAACTATATAAAGGAGCCTTTATTTGGCTTTTGTTGCAACTAGCTAAGCTTATTGCATTTCCATTTTTTGCTCTTTACAGGTTGGTTTTTATAAATATTTTTATGTTGTACAATGACATTTTATGAGTTATTTATTGATGATTTTTTTATTTAGGTATGCTGGACTTATTGTGTTGTCTGTAGATGCATTACTATTGACTGGTGAAGAGAGAAGGAAAACTTTAAATGTCGCTGCTGCTCCAGCTGCTATTGAACTTTATTTCTTCCTTCAAGCCTGGTTTCAAGCAGCTCCACAGGCAGTATTTCAAATGCACCTGTTATTCAGACAAAGATTAGTTCCACGAACTTATCAGTCAGGTATTAATTAAGTACTTTATTTTTATTATTACAGAGATTTAAAATGACAAATTGAAATAGTTAAAGTAATTTATATTTTCATTTTACAGAGGCTGTTCATGCTTTGTGTATTTTAATGTCTATTTGTGTAATGGCTATTAAGACAACATCATTTCAAAGATATGAAAGCCAAAGAGTAATAGGTAGAAAAGTACCATGGGCAATGTGGTTAAAGAAATATAGACTTCAGGTAAGTTTTTTAGAATAATATAAAAATTTTTTAAATTGATTTTAAGTAATTATTATTTGTGTTAATTATTTTATTTAAATATAAAAAATTTATAATAATCTGAATAAATGTTTAATCTTGTAAAACAATTTTAGGAATTGGAAAATCTTGAAGAAAAACAACTTCTGCAGTCAACAGTGACAACTCCTCAGGTGGAAAATGCAGTAGTTATCCCAGAAGAAAATAATGCAGATGAAACTAAGATCAATTCAACCAATACTTTGCAAAGACAAAATTCAGAGACTCCACCTTTACCACCAAAAAATCTCAAGATAATTCCACCTCCAGCACCTCTTAGAGGAATAACGTCCATTACTCCACTTCCTGTGCCAGATATGCCAGCTCCACCGCGACCTGATTCGATTGTGTTAGATTCCGAAGATATAAAAATTGATGAAGCTCCAAAACTATCGTCGAATGATAGCAACATTACAAAGGATGATGAAGCATTTAAAAGGAACAACAGTATCAGGATACCGAAACGTAAGAATTACGGCAAGGGGGTAGAAAATGATGATCCCGTTGGATCATTTTTGTCAATTCTATGGTGGTTTCTTTTTATACTGCCACGAATATTATCAATAGCGATATTTGTCGAATTTTATCCATTGCATACAATCGGTGTACTTGGCATGCATTATATCGTCATGATTGCTTATTTATTTTATTATGCAAAATATTCCGACGTTACGAGTTTTTTTATCAATTTGTGGCTTGGATTAGTATACATTTTCAGTCTGATTGAATACAGGGTCAAATTTAAGTATGCAGACAAGTGGATCATATTTTACTACATATTTGTAATTTTACAAAACACTTTTATGACAATAGGGTGGTACTTATATAGTAACTGGGATGGATTTTGGTATTCGTACTCATTTAATTTAATATTTATCTGTATGAGTCTATGTCTTCTTTCAATGATAGTATATTATGTTTTATTGAAGCCAGAAAAACGTAGAATATATGTTACTTAAATGTAATAGAAAAATATATTTGATACTCATGTACATCTATTTATCATCATAACTTTTAAGGAATGTAAATCATTATTATGCTTTAATTAGTTTTACAAAATTAGCTTATATGCTAGACTCAAGTAAACTGCATAATTAAGTTTAGATAAAAAAAAAGGTTTATAATATTAGAAAAGTGTTTTTTTTTTACAAATTGTGTGACTTAATCCATTTGTTTAATATGTAAACTTACTATGCAGTTGAATCAATTTGCAATGGTTATAAAAATAAGATAACTGAAGACTGAAACACCATTTGCAACTTGCAACTGCCGAAGACTTGAAAAGTACAATAATTTTTTCATATTATATTTTGTCTTTCAAATATCACTTTTTCAAGTAATTACTAGTTTATTACCTAGGTAACATACGTTATGTTGATAAGGCTTAACCATAGATTATTGCTGTCAACTTTCTATCGGATAATCATATACTTATTTACAGATCTTTGTATAATGTGTGCAATAAAAATATTTATACAATAAGTTCATTTTTTTCTTATTTATAAATAACACTTTTTATGTAAAATCTATACAAGTAATAAAAAGCACAATTTTATAATGCATTATTTGCATTATTAAATATTAAAAATATTCATTCTTCTTGATATCATTTAAATTAATCTGGTCATGTTACATAAGACAAATTATTTTCTCATGGCTGTTACATAAATGAATACATTATGTGTCTTTTAGACATGTATACTAGAATCTCTGTGAAGACTACCCAATTGCGCTTCAAAAAGAATATCATTTAGTAATTTTTCAGCAATAATTCGTTGATCTACTCGCATATGTCGTAGTTTAGCAGCAACATTTCTACCAATAGCATCAAATTCATCTTCAACAAGAATTGAATTATTGTGAGATACTCTGAGCATTTCGTTAGTGTCAAAATCTTCTGATTTTCTTTTTTTCAAACCAGCAGGTTCAACCCATTCAGCTTGTTCATAAGTTTCCTCAGTAGTCTGACAGTCTTCCTAGAAGTAATAAAAATGCAAATGTAATTAGAACTTCATAAATTTTGAATAAATATAAAGATTTTGAAAATTTTTAAAATGTAAAATAATAATATGCTACAGAACTATTTTATGAAATAAAAACCAAATTTTGAATATTTTTAGAGAGTGTAAATACTAGTGCTTATAAATTATGAAAACGTTTAATGTGTGCAGATTTTAATTAGTTAAAATTATCTTTTTCAAATATTCAAAAATAATAAATAAGTTTGAAATTAACAAGAATTATAGAAGCTAAAATTGAGTTTTAAAAATTTTAAGATAATAATTGGTTAATTACAACTTTAGGTATTTTTCTGATTTTTGCTCTTCTAGCAAGTTCTGGACATTTATCTTGTGATAAATCAATGTAAATAGCAGCTGGCCTTCTCTGATTTGATTTACATTTTATTTTTTCCATTAAAAATGGGTGCACTCTCTGAAAACATAATTTTGGCTATTAGTATCAGATGAAAAATGCACTTTGTAAGGTTTTTAAATGAACTCAAATTAAGACATACCTTGATGTGGCTTAGGAAATTTCCTGTTGATTTAAGATTACCATTAAGTAATTTATGACATTCTAAACAGCGAGCAGTAACATTAGTATCCTCTAGTCTCATAACACAAAAAAACTCGCCATCTAAAATAGCTGGAAGACGTACAGGTGTTAAAGTAACATTTTGTTGAGCATTGGGTTGTACAACATTAGCAACTTGATTATTCTGTTGATGCGCTTCTTGTATCGTACTTGTATCATTATTCTCTTCAGCTTCAGTAGCATGTACCTCTTGAACATTAGATTCAGCGACAATACCCTGAGTAATATCCTGTTGCTGAGCAGTACCATCCATTATACAAGAATCAAAGCTATCAATCTTGCCATCGAACCTCTGAGTAGTAAAAGTCTCCATTCTTTTTCACAAAATAAAACAAATTGCTGAGCAAGTGAACACAGTCTTCCTCACTCTTATTCAACCTTCTCACACGAAACGACACCATCAACTGGCCACCTCCTAAAATTTTAAATAAAAATATCAATCTGATAAAATGTATTTTCAAAGCTCTTCCACATACAGTATATAATAATTGTGTGGGAAAGATTTTCAAGTTGTATGTTTTTATCTTTGGCTGGCAAAGCCGAGTTTAAAGATAAGCCTCGAGAAACCAGATAAGAAGGAGAGCCGAGGTGAGCCCGAAGCCGTATAGTATAGATATACGTTATATGTACGAGATAATAGATGAGGCGGGGTGTAAAAAAGGCGAGGGGAACATAGTAGCCTGTAGATGTATAGATAAAAACATCGTCGGCGGCGGTGACAATCTTTTGAAATTTTGAAACGCATAGCCGGCCCGGGAAAACGTATATAATTGACTCACCAGATGTAGAAATCGAAGTGTTTTATAACTCCAGTAGCTTGGAAATTTCCATGCTCTCGCACTTGGTCACAATATAAAAATATGAGAAGTTGGAGTGATAGGTTATATGTATGCAATACAAATTTGGAGCGTTGTATATTTATATGCGAAGGTCGACCACCAATCTATACTGGCTTCTTTTTCAGAATAAATAAAAGAGGAACCACACAAATTATATCTGGTGCACTTGATACGCAGCGATGCATCACAATATACAAGAAGAAAAAATAAAGTTGAAAATCTTATAATACTAATCTTAGCTGTATTTATTTCTCATCTTTCCTTGTTGACCCTGTATATATATTCGCGGGCAATAACACCAACTGTGCGCCACACTGTGCGGAGTCCTCAATATATTTTGTTTTGCCTCTGATTATTTGGACGCTTTTTTTTTTTGTCTTCTGGAATTGGAATGTAAGAATGAGATGATGCTAAATTGTTTAGCGTATATTGATTGCTAATAATTTGTTTCTCCTTGTGTTAATATATCTATAGAACATTTTTAAATGCTCATTTGTTTTACAGAGACAAATGCATTTATTGACTATACATTGTTATGATAGTAAGACAGGAATATTAATCGCTCTTAAAAATGTACTTATTTGAGAGGATAAAAATATTTGTTTCAAATTGAGCCAATCAATGGCTTTCAATTGAATTTTCTTGTCAATTGAAAAAAGAAGCAAAAAAATCGGAGTCGAGCATTGCTGCCAATTTGAAGACAACAAAAACGTCATCTCTCTGCATCGTTGTCTTAACAATAGCAATAAAAATAGAATAACAGTGTTGTAAGTGTTTAAAAAGACTAGATGTTAAATTTTTACAATAAAAACATGCAAAACAACATTAAAAAATTACATCTTCGTTAGATAAGATAAATTGAAAAAAAAAAAATTATTTTGCAGCCTGTAAAAACGTTCTATTTTTGTGTGAAATAAAAAAAACTTAATCAAATTTTGGAAACAAAAGATGTTAAGATTATTGAATAATTTTTTTTTTTAACATTTTAGAATCTTACTTTTAACATTATTTTTAAAAAATCCTTATATGTTTCTTAAATTTTTTTATCAAGTGTTGGTAAATTGGAATCGCACTGCAGTTGCAGGCTTGCAGTCGTCGTAAGTTAGTCGTTCCGCAAGTTAGTTTCACTTGGCTTGCGGCGTTTTTAATACTTTGTTTGTTAAAAAATAAAAAATCAGCGAAAAATATGGCAAATGTACTCGTACCGGAAATTCCAGCTCCCGGATTTTCCTTTGATCTGTGTCAGAGGTGAGTAAATAAATTATCACTTGCTTAGTTTACTAAAATGTCATGCTGTAAATACTAACCATTCATAACCTCACTTTAATATTGCTGTGTCACTTTTTAAATATCCTTATTAATTTTGTAATTTTATTTATTGTGAACAATGTTCTAGAAATTTTATGCTAGAAAAGAAAGGCTTCTGTGCACCAAAATTTCAGAAGACTGGAACCACCATTGCAGGAATTATTTTTAAGGATGGTGTAATTCTTGGTGCTGATACAAGGGCCACTGAAGGCACTATTGTTGCTGACAAAAAGAGTGAAAAAATTCATTACATTTCTAAAAATATTTAGTAAGTTATTAGTTTTTCTAGTCTATTTGTTGTTAAGTTGTTTCAATAAGAAAAAAGTTTTATTTTATAATATGTAAATTTAGCTGCTGTGGAGCTGGCACAGCTGCGGATACTGAATCAACCACTGAGATGATCTCCAGTCAGCTAGAATTGCACCGTCTAAATACTGGTCGAGTTCCTCGTGTTGTTACTGCATCTAGGTTGCTAAAACAAATGTTGTTCCGTTATCAAGGATACATTAGTGCTGCTTTAGTCTTGGGTGGTACAGACTGCACTGGTCCCCATTTATACTGCATTTATCCTCATGGATCTTGTGAATCTTTACAGTATACAACAATGGGATCAGGCTCTTTGGCAGCCATGGCAGTTTTTGAAAGTAGATGGAGACCTGGAATGACTGTAAGTGTGATAGTACCAAAATTTAAGATGTGTAAAATAAGAATCCTTTTAAGTCTTATAAAATTTGATGCATTTTTCTTTTAAATTGGCATTTTTATTTTTGAAAATGAATGACAAACTAGTCAGATTTTTCTATATTTTTGAAGATTCTTATTACAAAAAAACTTTATGCCAAATAATTTTTTATTTTGGAAAAGGTTAAAGTAATTTTTAACAAAGACATAAAAAGGATTTTCCTTATTTATGAGTTAATTTACTTTGAAAAAACTAAACAAAAATGATGCTCAAAATTTTTTTTATTTACAGGAAGATGAAGGCAAAGCCTTAGTAGCTGATGCTATTCGTGCTGGTGTTTTCAATGATCTTGGATCAGGAAACAGTGTTGACATATGCGTAATTCGTAATGATTATAATGTGGATTACATTCGCCCATTTGAATTATCTTGTACCAAAGGAGTAAAAGAAGGTGTCTATCGCTACAAAAAAGGAACAACCGCTGTTCTTACAAAGAACATTAGACCAATTATCGTCGAGGATGAATCTGTGCGATCAGTCGATCAGGAATCAATGGATGTTTCATCGTGAAATAATTTTTTTACATTAATCTACACTTTATAAGTTAATCGGTTAATAAATACAATATTTTTCTTTTTCAATGATAATTTAATTTAATTTTCAATAAAAATTTATTTGATATAAATTATATTAGAGTGTACATGATTGTAACGTAATTTACACGACAAGTAATATGTTTTTCAAACATATAACAAAATTCAAAAAAGTCCTGCTGTTTGTTTAAGTCGTTGACGTCGCCAGGTCGGTAATTTTTCAAACTCAGCTGGCTCCATTTTGAAAACTGACATAAAATCGTCAAAAGTCAAGTGCAATTCTTTGCGCGAAACGTCAACTCCAGATGGAAGTTTTTCGGGATCGCTTTTTAAAATTTTTAAGGGATACTTGACAAAATGATCAAATTCAGACACCATCTTAATAGCCATTATATCGTTTATTAATCCATCGTGCTCTTGCATACTCGATCGCAGCAATCCAAATGGCCTGTAATCTCTTAGCAAATTATGATTCCAGTTATCGAACAATCCGATAAAAGTTGGAGGTTCCATTCCTGTAATACAAACAAAAAACAATAATGATCATTACTTAGTAATCCACATGATTCATTAAATAATAATTTAATTAATGCTTATTATTATAGCTTTACCTTGTTTTATGATAGATATTATTGTATTACGATCTCGACTGGCAGGATGGGTGTACAAAAACGTTTTTGCCTCTTGAACGTATTCTTTCAAAGGTTTTTGAACAGCATAATTGCCGATCCAAACCCATATGACGTTTCCTGTATCGAGAAGCCAAGCTGCCTCTGGTAGAAGACTGTTTTGCGTAAAACCAAGTACTTCCTCACCGACAAAAACGTCTTTTTCTATTTTCAAGTGATAAAAGTGCTTTTCCAACTCTTCTGATTCAGAGTCTGTGCTTTCCGTGCTACCCACGCCTTTGCCTGAAAGAAAAATTTAATTTCTTTTTTAAAAGCTATTAAGAAAATATTTTTTTCTGAAAAAAATCTGTATTATTAGAATTACCCATACCTCCAAGCTGAGTCCAAAACAGCTCGTCCTCCTTGCCTTCGCAGACGAGTGGAGCCGAAGGTGGGGCAAGTCTCCGCGAAGCTTCTCGAGCATCCCCAGTGCTGCGACTACCACACCAGACCATTGGTGAGTTTGAAAACAGTATGAAGACTCCACCGGAATCCAGGCTACTCGCACGCAATGGTCGCTCTAGTGCCTTCGAAGTGTACGGAGTTGAGCCGTAAACGCGTACGAGATATTTTTTTGGAGCTAGAATATATTAAAAAATTATTGTTTTATTTGATTATTTTTATGTAAAATATAAATGTGTAAAAGTAGCTCCAAAAATTTATTCAAATAATTTTTCTAATTGATTCAAAGATATTTTAAAAAGTACACATTAGATGCTAATGGTAAAATTCTATATCATATCGCAGTTATAAGGACTTCAAGAAAAAAAAACTATAAATATATAATCTATTCTCGCAATATCAAATGGACTAACGCGTATCCCGATGCGGCCCAGCAAGCACGATAAATTTGCCATTGTAGATCTGGAGCAGGTGGGCAGGTTCTTTGCCCTGAGACGTCTTGACCAATTGCCCTGACTCCTCTTCAGCTAGTAGACAAGCAGCTTCAAGTGCCGCTTCTCTGTCATTACACGCCGAATGAACTCCCTCCCAACAGTATACCTGCAATTAAAGTTGAAGAAAAATATAAAAAAAAAAAAGGGACGATAGGTGTGTGTAGTTGTTGGCTATTTTTCTTTTTATACGGTGTGAGTGTCTTGGAGTGTATTGTGTCGAAGGAGTGTTTGTACGATTCGCTTCTTGGATTTCTAATGGTCTTGGTGGGTAATTTATGCAATTGTGAGAGTTTCTTTGCTCGATTTAAAGTGTTTTTAAACGTAAACGTTTGATTTCGCAATTTTTTTTTTATATATAAAGAGGATAAATGAAAAAATGATGTTTATTAATATAAAGTTAATATTGTTTCTTTGTTAGTATTATTTTGAAATGGTAAAATTATTATATATCTAATTGGTACTTTTCATATAGTAATAAATTCATCTTTATAGTAGAATAAAAGTTGAATACAAGAATAATAAAGTTTTTAATTGCAACTTCGTATACGATGCTTAATTAAAATAAATATTAAAGCTAATAAATAAATTACAGTATTTTATATTTCTTAAAAGGCAAATAACGTAGTATCTGTTATCACATTAATTTAAAATGCTATAGTAATATAAAACGTATCTTATATAGAATTAAAAGCTAAATTTAAAGTTTCTCTCCATTACCCGTCAACGGAAGCACCAACTATATATTTCCAACTATGTAACGATTTCGCGATCCAAGTATACATATACGTATATTTAAAATTAAAGTTGCCAAAACTTATTTCCAAGTTTACGGCGTAAATAATGTCCCGTTATCGCAAGCGATTCGTCGTAGTTAAAAATTGCTACGCTAAGTGAAATCTATAATTTTATTTTTTTGTTTCTATTCGCAAGGAAATCGTTATGCTACGATGACCAGTATAATTAGTTTTTTTTTACGTATACATTTTTTGCATATACATACGGGTAATGAAAATGCGAGCCTGCATTTGTGAATGTATAGTAGATAAGACGAAAATGTAGGATATGCGCGAAATGTTTGAGATTAGAACGAAACGATGAGAAACCAAATAATAAATCATCGTATTCTAAATTATGAAAATTAAAGATATCTCCTTAAAAAAAAAAATAATTAACATAAAAATACTCACAATACATCTGCTTCTACGTCCATATCCATATTTATAGCTGAGCACATAGCAAGACTCAGCATAAAAAATCGCCGAATCCCGACAAGCGATCAATCCATCCCTTCGATCATACCTCCACAGCATCCGTTCAGCTCCACCATCATCAACCAATTGACACTCAGCCGCAAGTCTTGGTCGTTCGCTCATATACTCTGGTTCGAAATTCGCAGGTAACATCAATGGTCTGGGTCCAGCTCCAGTCCATCCACGTACCCAAGCTCTCAATTCCGCGGGTTCCCGATTTTCTAAAGCTCGAGCTACTGGTACCCCAGGCCCGTAGCCCTTTTTTTTAACGAAACCTCGTGCGTTGCGTACAGCTTCGAGACGTTCTTTTGAACTTGCTCTATTGCCTACCCAAGCCCATACACCTGCTTCACCTCGGTCGAGTAGAAATACAGAATCGGATTCTAGGTCTGATCGAAAGATGGGACCAGATTTTAATTCTGCTACTTTGTATTTGCCGGTTTGCTCGCTGCATTTGTATAGTTTGATACTGGATGCGGGTAGGTAGGTCTGTAATGTAATATTAAATCAAATTTTTATTTTGTGAGCTTTAATAATAATTGTAATTATATTTCAAAGATTATATTAGAAATGAACGTAGTAATATAGCGTAAAAACTACTTTTTTTGCTATTTTTTTTTTATTACTTTGAAATATATTGCATGTTAGCACGATTTGGACTATCCAAGATAGAAATCGTAAGCATAATCACATCCGCAAATGAATAAAAAAAAAAAAACAAGAAAAAAAAAATTTGCAATACATATAGTATATATATATATATTCCATAAAGAAGAGTCAAACATGCACTGATTGTTTGCTATCGTCGTTGCGTGTATCCGGCTCCAATAATACTATAGCGTATCTCATTTTTTTTTCACACGAAAACTCGATTGCTCAATTCCATTCTTCATTACATTCGTACGTGTATGTGTCTATATACGTACATACTTTATACATCACAAATGAGACTAATCTCTTGTTATAAACTTTCACTTAGGATTTACGCGGCATTAGCATTGAATAGAGTGAATTATACCTGAATGAGTGGCTCTGGAGATACAAAACGTCTGGATGGATCGAGTATTTTATCGAAGAGCTTTCGAGCGTCGGGTTGAAGGGTTTGCTCGTAACCGTCTTCTACGATAAAGACACGTGGATCTGATTCGTTGTTGTTGCTTTTTTTACGTTCTTCGATTAGCTTTGCTGCGTGACTTTTGTGTAGTGGCTCTGAGTTGGAGCCTAGCCATAGGTATATTACCGATCTGTGATGGACCAAAGTTCAAGATTAATTAGTAATTTTTTAATGTCGAATAAAATATTTTGTGAATTTATATTAAATTTATTAAAATCGATTCAAATCAAGCAATCTAAGTACTCAAAGAAACAAAAATCTAAAAATAAATTATTCCAATTTTCTGCAATTTATCTCATCGACTTTAATTTTCTCATTAAATTAACCAATCAATTCCCCAACAAAATAATAAAGCATAAAACAAAAAATATCTCAAACTTTACCTATCACGAACATCAATAACAATAACATCACGCGATGACAATCCAGTCCAGTCAACAGGCCAAATTTCCGTAAGCACAGGCACAGCAGTACCAGCAACCCTATGCATAGAACATCTCAATCCAATTTCATCATCATCCTCATTATCCTCAAGTCTCGATCTTTCGCATACAAGTTGTCCGTGACGAAAGTAAGCTTTAAATCTTGGACTTTCACGACCTTGAGCTTCACGTAAAAGTAAAGTAGCACCGCTACCACCAAGTTGAGAATCGAGTTCAGCTGCGCGTAAAGCTGCAGCACCTGATGCACCAGCATCGCAATGTTCTCCAACCCAGAAATGTATTGCTCGTACTGCTTGGCTGTCTTTTAACTCCTTTGTCTGTGAGTTAAAAAAAAAAAAAAAGTGCTTGTATTTTTTTTTTTGGATTTGTGTGTATAGAAAAAATGTTATGTGATGACTCATGTTCCGCTTGAATTTGATTATGTGTTCTACCGGTATATGTGGTCATTGTCTCTTCTTCGCTCCCCTTTTTTTACTTGTTTCGCTTATTGTTTTTTTATAGTCTTTTTTTTTAATTTAATTGCGGGACGATGGTTTTGTGTTTCTCGGTGGTTTTGTGTTGCACATGTGATATAGGTGCGAATGAAGCTTGGTTAGTTGGTTTTACGTAACTAGGTCAGTGAGGCTTTGATATTTGATGGGATTGGTTGCATATTGTTCTTTCGATAAAGAATTAGTACACACTTCTTTTTTTGTTAATTAGTAATGCGAATCATGTAAAGCTTCGCTACAATTGATTCTTCATCATACGCAGTCATGTATTACAGGATTGATGTAATCCTTCAAAAATTTTTTTAATACCTAAATAGTTGTGGATATTTTTGAGCTTAACTGTAAAATATGGATCTCAGTAGCTATTGACACTATACATTTTTTACCATTATAACAACTCACTATTAGTACGAATTTTCACCGCGTGGCGTCGCATATAGACTTTATTTTTTAAATTTACAAATAAAGTTACTTTTTAATATTTATTCAATTTATTTATACCGATAATCAAAGGATCGAACGTTTACTTAACATAATAATCTTTAAAATAGTAATTTTCTCAAGTTGATCGAATCGTTGTAATACATCCAGCAATCGTAATATAAGCCGTGAAAACGTTTCTCGCAAGCGATGCATCGCACGGGTATTTCATATATAAGAGCCAAAATTTTCTCTTATACACAAGGTGGTCCGATGCTACTCAGCTATATTCTAGCTACGTAATTGTGTGATTTAGCTCTGTGGACGAACGCGAGGGTGGGCCTCAAGAGAGGAAGAGCCTTATTCAGAACCTCTCTTGGCAAGAGATTTTGCGTGAAACTATATATTATCGCCATATAAATGGCGATCATTGTGAGTTTCATGTCGACTCTCAAAAAAGCTCGATTCATTAAGCACATCTGTCCGATGATCAACAAATGTACTGATGAGGGATAAAAGCGGGTTGGCGTTTTAGGACGTCTTCCAATTTGCCACTCGTATAATAGCGAGTGTGGAAGCTACTTGCGCTGCGGAGCTAATAACAACTAATTGCCGTTTTATGTATTTAGGATAAGTTAAATAACGTTCGGAAGCTTTCGATCGTATGCTTGTAGTAGCGACTGTGACCACCATTTTTTTGCTATTATATTTAATTATTATACACTTCATTTAAGTTTTTTTTTTTTATAAATGACATACAAATAATTGAACTTTTTTTTAATAAATAAACATTTTGTTTGTGTATAAACAAAAATCGATTGTTTTACTTTTCCAAAACTTAAATTTTATAAAATTATATATTTTTTAAATTAAAAACAATACAAATCAAGTTGCAAAAATAATTAATATAATTTCGATTGTTATAAATAATAAAATTATAAAATATAGAAAAAAATTGTAAGACGTACTTACTTTTTTTTTCATTCTGAAGAAAATTTACAAAGGTTTAATAAAAAATCTAGTTTGTGACAGCCTTTCATATGAGGTAATATATAAAAGATTAAATTTAATATTTTATATGCTGAAAACGGTGAAGCTGAGATTTTTTGAATTTGAATGTAGTTTTATTACAATTAATATTAGATTTTTTACAAAATTTCAAAGAAAATCAAATACCTAGAAACCTATTTACTATACATTATCATTAGAGTGCCTCTAGTACCAATTTTAACCGCGTGGCGTCGCATATATACTTTTTTGATAAAATTTACAAATAAAGTTACTTTTTAATAATTATTTAATATTTTTATCAATATCCAAAGCATTTAACGTTTACAAAAAATAATAATCTTTAAAATAGCAACTTTCCCAAGTTGATCGAGTCGTTGTAATACATCAGCAATCGTAATATAAGCCGTGAAAACGTTTCTCGCAAGCGGCGCATCGCACGTGTATTTCATATATAAGAGCGAAAAATTTCTATTGTACACAAGGTGGTCCGAAGCTACTCAAGCAGTTCTGTAGTACGTGACTGTGTGGTTTGCGTTTCTGTTCTTCTGCTCAAAGTAAGTCTGGGAAGATCTCGGACGAAACTTTGAGCGAACTGCACTGATTATTAATCCAAAGGATTATGAATATTAGGTACCAATATTCCAGTGCAGTCCTTCGATCGTCAGCATTGCAGGCGATCTTTATAAATTGGCGCGCGCCAATACCTAAGTTTGACCACTACTTTAGTGCTCAAGCTCGAACAGAAACAATAATTGCCTTTCATTGTACTTAGAATAATTAAAAAACCGTTAAACAGAAAGAAATTACTTTCTAACGTGTCCCTTGTAGTAGCGACTATGACCACCAATTTTTTGATATTTGCAAGTCATATGGTAACACTTCGCTTGGTCTTATGTTTTTTATTTAATATAATCAAAAATTTAAGTAAAGCGATTACTTTTTTACGGTAATGGTAAAATTTAATTTAACAATTTATAATTTATTATATTATTAAATTGTATTTCATAAAAAGTATAAACTATTTTTTTCAAAAATTTTAACGGTAAAAAAAAAAGACTAAAGAAAGATCATTTTGACCCCAAAACAATACAAATCCCGTATACTTAACAAGCCGTCACCAAAAGAAATAAAAAAGAAAAAAAGAATATCTAATAATTGTGGGAATACTCACGGGCATGCCAGGATAAGGTAGAGCACCATCCTTAGGCGAAGCTGCGTAAATCAGATAGGCAGAGTCCGAAAGAAAAGTTCCCACCTTTGTACGTCCCAACGATATTGTACGTAAACCCTACACACATATAAAAAAAATAAAAAACACGAACACACACTTAAGCTGTCACTTATCTTTTGTGATTGCACACGCACTTTAATGTCTAAATTATTTTATGTTAAAGTAACGTATATGACTTACCTCAATTTTCCATATGCAGAAGGCAGTGTTGCCCTTAGGTATGCTTTTAAAGATCTCGCTGCTTGATTCATCCGAGCACGTGCTCGCGTCATCCTGTAACAAAAATAATTGTTACTGTCAAAAATATACATCCATGAACTTGTGCTTCATAATTTTTTAAAAATTATTCTGATTAATTTATACTTCTAAAATAAATTGTTACACATTAAATATAAAGAAAAAAAATTCATATAAAGCGCTAAACTAATATTCCATTAATTACACTTTACTTTATTAAAATTTCCTCGCAAATTTCCAAGAAATTTCAAGAATTTAAATTAAAAGAAAAGCAATCAAGATCTGAATATATACACATAACCGATCCTCTCTTATAGCACATATCCATCGTACCGCGTCCGTAAAAAAACTGGCTCATCTCGCAATAAGAGAAAAAGAGCATCTGCACACGCAAATGTAAATATACGGAAGATATAGAACACCATAAAGAAGGTATATAAGTATACTTATGAATTAGCCATACGATTTCTCGCTCTCATTTTTGCACTGGACCACTATACTGTATATATTATACAAAGCCAATTGGACCGATTCTACGCTTATTTTTCTTTCTTTTTCTTTATTTTTTCAAATATACACTTCAGCGATTGAAGATTTAAAAGAAGGCCTCATCGCGTGTCTCTTACAGATATAATATTCTTCTTACCGATTGTAAGTTAAGTATAGTATAGACGATCGATCATTAGTAACGGAACGATCGGTTTCGATTGCAACGAATGGACTTGACATTTTATACACGCTTGGAATTAGCTGCGTGTGTTGTATAGATATCGTCAAGAATATAATTGGCGGATGACGTGAGATGGTGGTGTACTTGCGAATGTTGGATTATAAAGATGTGCGAGCCTGATTATCTTATCGATGCTGATGATGATGATGATGATGGGATATTGAACTGGTTTATTTTTTATGAGTAGTTGATAAGATGATGGTATCTTTATTAAGGATTGGAGAGGAGGAGTTAAATGGATTAAAGAAGGAATATGTCATTTTATGTTTAAAAAAATTGTTATCAATATTTTTTTTATTTTTAAGATTATTATAATAGTAACTCGTAATTTTAATTATATATTTTTAATCAAAACTTCTATAATTAATTCATATTTTATTATTCAACAATTATCTAGTCAAAGTTGTAAAGATTTTTTTCTTCTTTATGTTAAATTATGAATACAGTTTAACATACTTGAACAAGTAGAAAAGTGCGTTATAGGCTAATACATTTAAAGAAAGAAAAATAGGAAAAAAACAAAGGAATCATCAGCTCTCACTATATATATACACGCACATATTATATTCTCCCGTTCTTCATCATTAAAATCATTTATTAAAGTGATCGCGGATCACACTATACAAGAGAGAGTATAATGACAGCACCATAATTTAACGACTTTTTTTTTTTTTTATATCAATCTTAAATCACGCGAACTTAAGAGCACAAGTTTCTTGATTCTATACTGGAGGAACAGGAAACCCCCATAATTTAAACTGCCCACGTCTCTCGTCACTTTTGACGACGAGAAACTATCATGATGATGATGATGATGCTGCTTCTGCTTTTGCTGTTATAAGGCATCTGTGTTGTGTAAAAACGACATAATAGCGTAATTGCCATACATACATATACATATACACCAACATATTGTGAGGCGTCAAATAAAAGCGTTAACCGGATTTGTTGGATTTATTTGAAATTTGCCCTGAGTTACGAAACTCTTGTGTGATGATGAGTCTTTTTTATATAGGCTTTGTTTTGTTCTTTTGCATGCGATGTGTATTGGTTTTATAGGATAGATCTTATTTTATTTATTTTTTACATGATATTGAAACTATTATTATATTCAAATGAGAATTTATTCAATCTTATTTTATGATCTATGTTAAATAAATTTGCTCTTGCAGTAATTTATGTATTATAAAAACACGTAAATTATGAAAAGTTTAGGGAAATTTTAGCGGATAAGTAGTGCAAGCACGCAAGTAGGAAATTACATCGAACCACCTGTTGATCTTACGTCAAATTTACGTTTAAGTTGAAAATTTAATAATATTTTTTATAGGTATTTAAGATAAATAAAAAATTAGATTATTGGATAAGATTAGAGTTTATTTTATATACCATAATTACACGATTTCAGTAAATAAGGATTTTCACGCGATATGTGTGATTTAATGAAGTACTCGTTAATTGGAATAATAGTATAGGCGGGTAGGGGAAGATGGGGTATTTTGAGAAAAGTGGTTTTGTTTTGCCTGTAACTTTTTTGTTTTTTTATATTTTTATATCGGACAAAAAAAGCTTTAATC
>JAPYZE010002140.1:0-25808 GCA_030522805.1 Leptomastidea abnormis
AAAAAAAAAAAAAAAAAAAGAAAACAAAAAAAAAAAAAAAAAAAATAAGAAAAAAAAAAAAAAAAAAAAAAAAAAAAAAAACAAACACTTGTATTGTTTTTTTTTTTTTTTTTTGTTTTTTGTTTTTTATTGCGGATGTATGTAAACGGGCGAAGCGGGTGGGCTGGCGTCTAACTATTCGTCGACAAGTTCCCAAAGCATAAGTGCTGCGTCTGTACCACCAACAGTTACAACATTTTGATCGTTGTAAAGGAAACGAGCTGTTGCTACCAATGAGCTGTAAACTTTTTCTTCGACATATTCGGCTTTGGCGCTTGTACATGGATAACGAAATAGACGTAGATAACCTTCTGCATCGCCACTTACGAGCATATCGTGTGCTGCTGAGCGACTTGATGTCGTTACTACTGTTGTTAACGGATAGTAACGATTGTTCCACATGCCTGTAATTTTTTTTTTTTTTTTTGAGATTTTTGTTTGTATATTAAAGTTTGAAGAGTGTGTGTGTGTTTTAGAGTTTTTTGTATAAATCTATTATGAAGATGTGAATGTTTTTTTATGATGTAGGTATGATGACGCCTATAAGACTATATTTTTAAAGTTTGTATATGCGAGATATTTATGTGAAAATTTTTAGTGCGGATTGTTGATACAATGCAACGGATTGTACAATAAAAAAAAATTTGTTACAATATAAAAAAGAAAAATGAAAATTTATTTGTGAGTTTTTTTTATTATTTTGTACTTACCAGATACCATGTATCCGACCATACAATTGTGCGTATACCATTTCACGTCTTTCATTATTAATGGACTCTTTTCTGATGAAAGAGCTTTGACGTCCCCTAATAAAAAAAAAATAATTTTATAAAAATTTTCATATTATTTTTTTATTATTAACATTATTAGTAAAATGAAAAAAGCTTACAGAAAACAAGATCGTAATCTTGAGTGACAGTCTGAAGAAATCGGCTATCCGAACTCCAATCGAGTTGAACAAGAGGCTGAGTGCCACGTATTTTGTTACTCTTTTTATAAGAAAATCCGTCCCTGGACACGCGGAACATATAAACGCTACCATTTTGCGATCCCATAGCCAACATTTCACCAGCTAAAATAAATTTATAAATATTAGTCATTATTTCGATAAAAAACAAAAAATTCACATATTAATTTCACCCATTAACTTAATCTTTTTTTTTTATTTTAAAATCAACTTACTAGGATTATATCCAATACAAGATAAAGGCGATCCACAAACACGTAAAGTAGCAACAGCAGCACCAGTATCAGCAGCAAGTACAAGTAAATGACCTTCGGATGAACCAGCAGCAAGTGCAACACCAAACGGATGAAATGCAATGCATATACATTCGAAACCAACTTGTGTCGTCCAAAGCAGCTTGTGTCGTCTCCACAAAGCGATATTTTTATCGTGACCCGCAGTGGCAAATACTTCGTCATCTGGATGTACCGCAAGACCCCAAAGTTGACGACCATGACCAAATACAACTTGATTGAAACGACGTTGTAAGGAGCCTTCGAGTATGTTGTTACGCGTCGTTCCAACGTAAATGTTACCGTCGTTACGACCTGGTCTTTGTGGATAGATACTTCGTACACCACCTGCTGATTCTGGTAACTGAAAAATAATATCGTTTGTAAGAACAATTGATATTTTTTATATTAAAAAGATTAGAAAATTGAGTGAATGTACCTTGGTATCGGTAATACGTTTGTAATTTTGCAACGAATCCCAGGCAGCGATTTTACGATCCTTTTCACCACCTGATAATAAAGTACCTTCGGATAGCATAACTAACGAGCTGATACCTTTGTTATGCGCCTCGAACTCCATTCGTATGAAGTAGGCACCATCTGCGTCAACTGAGTATACAGTTATGAAACCGTCACTGTCGGCTGTTACTACATCGCCGTCTTGTTCGAATTGTATACTGGTTACGTGTGTTCTTGATGGCTGGAATTATTTTTTTCTTTTTAGTTAGATTTTTTTTTTTATTAATTGTGGAATGAAATTTTTAATGAGTTGGTGGTATATACGTACAGGTTTGATAATATCTGTTCTTTCGAAGAAACCGTCTTTTCTTCGATTCCAGAATGTCAAGTGACCTTTACCGTGTGTGATTAATAGATTGTCGTCTAAAGGATGGAAAGCTGCTCCCGTCAAGTCTTCTTGAAGTGTCTGTCGTAAAATATTTTAAAGAAAATTAATTTGAAGTTTAATGTATCATGTATTTTAAATAAAAAAATATTGGAAAACTTACAGCAACTTTGCCAAGCAAATGACCCCATTGCCACTGCCAAACTGACAGTATAGCCTCTCTACCAGCGTCAACTACGAGAACGTAACTGCCGCCGTTCTGTCAATTAAAATTAATAATTAAAAATAATCAAAACATAAAATAAAAAATATAGATGTTTTAAGAGGCTGAAAATTACCAATTGTGAAAAAGCCAATGCAGAAACTCCCATTTGAAATTCGGTCATACCAAATACGTAAAGTGTAAGTAAAGTTTCGGTAGACCAGATCCTAACATGAGGTTGAGCCTTTCTATGTCGTCCAGCACGTTGTCCAGACGCTACCAGTTCTCGACTCGGATGCACCTTATCAAGGATCAAATTTTAAAATCAAAATCAAAACTAAAAAAAAAAATAAAAATAATATTAAAAAGAATATAATATATATCATATACCTCCATGCAGGTAATATCCTCAGTATGTCCAACATAATGTCTCTGTGAATTTTCTTCTCTATCATAAAGTACAGCAACAGCAGCAACGTAATAAAGTAATTCTCCACTTGGTAGAACCCATAGATTACGTCGTGTATCGGTACCCCGATAACCATAGACCCATTCAAGTGCAAGTTTTTTATCGGGTGGCGAATTATCAACGGGTGGTAGATGTGAGGGTGGATAAAATGAACGTCGCAATCCGCGTATTGTAACTCGAGCTGGTTCTTCACGTAGAACCTCAACCACACTGTAGTCTGTTGATAAATTAAGAAGAGCCACAACACACGTACGCGTGTGTGTAGCAAGTGCGATTGTGTATTTTTTTTTTCTTTATTTTTAGTATATAAAATAGGTTGCGGTAATCTCGCGGAAGCGCTAAGGTTCGCAGTTAATATACACTATAAGATATATATGATTATGTATAAAACATAAACATATGTATCTTAAGATTAAATAAAATTAAAAAAAATAAAATAAATAAATTCAAGGGGTTTTTCGCTTGTGAAATCGATTTTTTTTTTTAAATCTGTTGAAATCGATATGAAATTGATGGTGAAATCGGTAAGAAATCGTTAAAAATATTAAGCAATTTAAAATCGCTGAAATCACTAAAATCGATAAGTTCACGAGTGAAAAAAATAACCCCCGTTGAAAAAAAAAAAGAAAAGGGATTGGAGATGAGTTTATTAAAGATGACTCACCATTAACTCGTACAACTTCGGATTCGGGTGCGTAAAGTGAACGTGGCCGACTCTTACTACGAGCACGACGTTGACGACCGGTCACGTCTTCGACAACTGCAGCTGCTGGACCACGTGATCTAGAACGACGCGCTGGCGAACCGATTGCCGTTGCAATACCACCTACACCCGTACCTAAATAAAACGTGTCGACATCCGCGAACTCGTTGCGCAGCTGCGAAAAACTCCGCACCTACGAATATACATATACATATACATTTTATATTATACCATATTTCTTTTTTTTTTTTTTTTAATGTATAATATAGCATATATAGTATTGTGGTTAAATACACAAACGCACTTTATTACGATTTTTATGAAAAAAAATATGTCAATTTGAATTTGAGCTTTTTCTTATAGTATTTTTTGTCTGTTTTTTGATATTTGAGTTATAATGATAATTGAGTGTCAAGTTAGAATTTTCAAGGATAAATGAGAGGGTATCTTATATATAAATTATAATAATCAGGGATAATGTTAATATTTTTTTTCGTTGCTATAAATTTTTCTCTCAAGTCATTGTTATTTGTTAATTCAACAAACGATCACGTGTTCTATAACACACATTAGCAGACAATATCACCCTCTGATCACAAAATACTTGTCAAATCCTTGATATAATTAACATATACCATTTACATCATCAAGAACCACAAGAGAATAAAAAAAATCGATAAACCCTGATGACGTTTCTAACAACTTTTTAGCATTACATCCAATAGAGAAACGAAAAAAAAGAATAAAGAAAAGCAATATATCGGAAAAGTCTATAAACGACAAGGTACATGCAAAGAAAGCTGCTATATACCTAAACGTATAGGCTGACATTACAAGCTTCGCGTACCTATACATCTCCGAAGGGCAAAGTTCGAGTAAAATAGAGGAAGAAAGTTGCACCTATATAGTACTACTACACTCTCTTAACTCCTCTTTTCCATTAGTTGGTATATAAGGAGGGCTTTTAGAATGTTGCAATCCACGCGAGATCGGTTATATAGTAAGTAGAAGCGATTTGAAATTCATAAGCGGTCGTGACCTGAAAAAAGGAGTCTCTCGTACGTATGTATATAGGTGTGTACCATTATGGTACTATACCATAGTACACCTATATAACGTTCCTTTAGAGATTTCTCTTTTGCACGAGCTAATAGTATTGGTAACACGAGGCCACACACTTTGACGCGTGTCACACACACACACACACGTATACTATTAAGAATTCAAAAATGATTTTTCGCGTCATTTTTACGTCACCAGGTCCGTGTGTCCGTTAGTTGCGCGGCGCTAATTTTCTTCCTTTCTCGCGTTATATCGCGTGTTTTTGATATGTATAGTGTACGATCTCTCGTGTATATGCTTTGAAGGCTGAGTCGTCGAAAGGGCCTCTTCCTGTATTTATGCTGATTCTCTTCTACTGAGAGATTGATTATTTTGATTGCCTGGCTAGATAGTATATAATATACTCATGGAAATTAAAATAAGCGTGTATAACCCCCCCCCCCCCCTTCAAACACTCCTACACTCAATACCGATTTTTTTTTTCTTACCACCACTACCAGTAAATAAAATAATAATTTTATCTGGCACGTGTAAAGTCTAATATTATTATAATATTATTTATTACTCTGATTAATCTTTTTTTTTTTCTAAGGTAGAATATAAATTAATCCTGTAATTATCCAAAAATCGAATTTACACGTGGTTACGTATACGAAGTATACTTATATAATGTATAACCCACAAGTGTCAACCGATGTTGGTCCCATGCGATTTGCGACTTTTGGTACCAACAACTGTGGGGGAGGGGGGGGGGGTTGAGAGAGAGAAAGGAACGATTGACATGCGTCGAGGCGTCGGGTCGTGACCTTATTACGTCGAGAGAGTTTAGAGTATACGACAAGAATTGACCCCGATCGTTTCGTCACGTGGAGACTTAATTTCCGCTTTTTTTGGTATCATTATTTTTTTTTCCTTCTTTTATTTTTTTTTAATGAATTCTAAGGTCTTAGTGTTTTTCATGCGCGTGTCGTGTATTACATTATGTGGTACCATGTCAAATCGAATTACGTAGTTACTTATATTTTAATTTTTATTTATCGGTCCAGTGGTTTCGATTACTTAATTATCTAAAAATCAGAATATGAGTATTGAAATTAATTTTTTTTTTTAGAAATTATATTTCCTTGTTGCTCAGATTAAGGCGTTGATTAAATATTGTATTAACGAATTTTAATCAAATAATTCAATTTTGTTGTGCGTGCACAAACATATTAATTACAATATTTTATAACAAAGTTTTAAGGAAATATTTCTACAAACAAACACGAAAATCACAAATCAAAGAAAAAAAAATATGAAAAAAATACCACAATCATATTCACACACACTTGTTTCCATGATTATAATCCCAATTTTCCAGTCAAAAGGAAAACACGAAGGTTGAAAACCTCACCTCAATATGCACACGTTATCCCTTATACTCAAAGATATCATCTCTACTCAAAAATCATCTCCACATAAGGAAGTATAAATCACACTTACATACACACACACATAACCGCTGCAGATTATCACCACCACACACATATTATGTAGACCCGCATAATCTTTCGTCCCTGAGAGCAAACTATATTATACTTCTTATACTTCGGATAATATACGCCAGTACCACCTTATATACTATATACGCGCGTGCCGCGCTCTTATTACTCCGTCAAGCCGTAATTCAAAAGCAGCGATAAATTTGCCTCTCTCCCACCTACCTTTCTCTTTACTCTCTTTTTCTCTCTGGGGCAATTCGCTGCTTGCAAACGATAATTGCTAAAGAAAGAGAGAGAGAGAGAGAGAAATTTCGATAACGAGGTTAATCGCCTGCTAAGAAATTTGATGATTGTTGGATATTTATGTGATTTGATTTTGAATTTCATAAGTGGATATTATATGCGTGTATGTTTTTGTTTCTAAGAATCTCTTGAGTGCGTGTTGGATTTGTTTGAAAATTTAGAGTGAAGAGAAAAATTGCGTGTGATTTTTGTGGGAAAATCCAAGTGATAAGTTGATTTGAATTTTTTTTTAACAACGAAAAGGAGATTTGAGAGTAGAAATATATTTGATTTGATTGTAGTGTGTGTGTGTGGGCTAGATTTTAAAACAAGGCCCAATGTCAGTTGATGGCTAAAAAGTTTGATTTATCGTTATATTATACTACGTCAAGGAAACTCGGTTACCCCTCCCCACCACTCCTTCTCATTACATAAATATATATCAAAACGCTTATTTCTAATTATAAAAATTAATTCCAAGGTTTGCGTTCGTGTTGAGAAAGAAGAAAAAAAAATATAATAATAATGGATCTAGAGTGTAATATTAAAATTTTATTTGTTAAAAATTTTTAGAATGTCATTTTTTTCTTTCTTTAAATTTAAATGAAAGTACAGGGTTTTGAATTAAAATGAATATCTTGTGGGAAGTATAATTTTTTTTTTGTCGAATAATAGATAAGAAAAAGAAAGAAGTGTTATGTATGTATATTTTTTTTGCGATGAAAAAAACGCCGTTGTTTGCAGTCAAATAGTGCAGTGTTTCGTGCACTGCAGTATGCAAAACAATAGCCCTGAGCTCTTTATTGCGTAGCTAAAAAGAATATCCAAGAATTGTATTTTTACACGTGGCAGAATCTTACAACTTTTTAGCAGTTTGAGTTTGGTAAAACAAAAATATGTTGTTGTCTTTGAAAAAATGTATCACTTTTATTTTTTTAAAATAAATTTATTTTCAATAATTATTGTTATCGTTATTTTAATTTACCTCCTGTCCAGAAACTGTGAACATTCTTTTGGCTCCATTCATCTTAAGCACCTGGCCTAAGTCCTCGAGTACTTCCTCAAAGGGTTGTGATGTGCGCAAATTCAGCAATACTCGGCACTATTTTTTTAAATGGGTAATTAAAAAAAAAATAAAATACCTTATTAATTATTTTGGTGTTCTATATTTAATATTTAATTATGTTTAATGTTTAAAAGTCATTTGTTTTTTTAAAAACAAAAATTTATAATTGCTGTGCAATATGCGGTAATTTTTTTTTAAAGTTATCTTAAAGTTTATAATTTTATTTATCGTTAAAAAAAATCTGGCTACATTATTAAAAATAATGAAAAAAAAAGGATTATATCTTTAATTACGTTTTCAAGGGTTTACGTAAAATATGTAAATTTTTTTTATAAAATATTACGAAACACGTTAAAAATCTAGGAAGTTAATAACTAAGATACAATAAAAAATAAAAAACTTATTTTAATTATAAAGTGTTTGCATATAGGTACACAACGTCTTTATTGTAAAATTCAATAAAATTTTTCAAGTAATTTAATAATATAAACACGTGGTGTGTGGTAGGTAGTACCTAACTGTAAAAGAACAATTCATGTTCGCATCTGTTCGCGAGCGCTCTATGATAAAATCAGACTTTCTCGAGTATAGCGTTCAAGGGCCAATTAAATTTGTGAAAACACGCGAATCTACAAAACTTTTAGCAATTCCAAGTGCCAGTTCCATATATGCAAAAATTCACAAACGTCGTCGTTAATTTTTTTTTTCGAGGTCTCAGTAAAAAAAAAAGTTTGTAAATAAATAAATAAATAAAAATTAATTAGCATATTTTTTAATTTTAAATTTTTTATTCTTCTACATAAACATTAAAAATAAATAAACCTTAAACAATAAAATTTTCACAAACAAAAAAAAAAAAAAAACATTTTTTTCGAGCAAAAAAAACGCCTACCCGTACGGTGCGCTCGCGGTTGTCGACACGCCGCCACACGCGTACCGAAGGTTTCCCACCACCCGGTGGCGGTGCCTCGTCGGTGATTGAAGCCTTCCTGCTAAGACTCGCAACTGCTGGGGTACTGCGACTTTGCCAGCCACCCATACCACCGCCCCCGGGCATGACACCACCTCCGCCGCGGCTACCGCCGCCGCTTGCTGCCGTTGACGTGTACCACGTATTGCTTTTCTTACCGTAGCTCGCCGGCTGTAAATTTTTGATTATAATATTTGAGTTTTTATTTTAACAGTTGTACAATTTTTTATCAGGATGTAAGATGATGTTGAGGGGACGAAATGTCAGCATGTGGATATTTTGAGCGTCTGAGCATACACGATTTATTCTACTTACGCGAAATCACCGTAAATTGTAATTTTACAAAAATTGGTAAAAGAAAAATAAAATATGACTTATTGTACAGTACAAAGTTATTATTTCACATCATATTGATATCTTGCCAAATAAAAACCTCTAATAAAAAAAAAAATGATGAATGTCAAGTGAAAACTAACAGTTTGGTCAGACCGTCCTATTTTACTTATAAAAACACGAATTAAAAAAAAAAAAAAGAAGAAAAATCGCATATCACCGCCCACCAATTAGCAAAACCATCTCTTCTCGTTTCTTACATAGAGACCAGATTTACCGATAACAAGAAATACATATACATAAACATATATACATATATACATACATACATTCTAAAAGACATGTCATTAGCGAAACCTACTTTTGTACTATAACATACACATACACACACACACAACTCGGCCAATCATAATAATCCAAGATCCGCCTACTCTTCTACCCTCCCCATACCATACCATACCATATGTATAAGAGAAGGTCCGTTGACATGCGAGCTTATATACTAAAAGACACGAGAATTTCTCTTTCGAGGTCGCGGTGCGTTTTAAGTGTACCTATATATCCTACTAACTCTGGTTGTATAGGTATGGGTTATACAGAGAGAAGGTGGAAAAAAAAGGGGGGGGGGGTTAGTAAGGGGGTGCGATTTGGGATGCGGAGTCTAGCCTAGATTGCGGCTATGTGCTACCAGGTTGCTACTATACTCGTTCGTTCGTTCGTCCCAGTTTTAGGTATATAGCCTGGTTTTGTCGAAAGTATGTGTATGTATGTGTGTGTATTCTATGCGGAAGCGAAATCAGAATTCCTCTTCTTCCTATTATACTAGTGTTTTTCTCGACAGCTAAAACTCATCGATCGCTAATGAATAATGGAAATTTAGACTATATAGATTTTTATTATTATTATTTTTGTAGTTTTTTTTTTGTAGTTTTTTTTTGAGGACAGTAAATATCTGGTTGTAAAATGTGTTTTTGAATGTGACTATATGGGTAAAGGGTTAATATCTATTGGGAAATAGGAATATCGTTAAAATGAGGATAAGTAAGAGAGAGAGAACTGTCTGCAATGGTGAGTTGTAAGCTCTAGTTTTTGATTTTCGTGTAAAGTAACTTTAGGTAGTGAGATTGACGTTTATAGTTTTTTTCATGTAATCTGATAATTTTAGCATTAATTTAAATTTATTTTAAATATTTTATGGAAAATATCGATTATTTTCTTTTTTACCGTTTTAGCAGCTTTTAAAGCTAATTATTTTGAATATATTATATTAAAATTTATGTCTGACATTATATTTAAAAAAAAAAAATTTATCGACTACAACTATTTTAATTAACGTTATTTTATCAAAATATTCATCCTATCCGTAATCATTAAAACAAATTCAAATCGTTATACCGTAAAAAATCGGTAACAAAACCACAAACCAATCCTTAATTTTTTTAAAAATCTACCTGCATCATGTCGGCCGGCAAAGAGATGACCTCAAAAGAGTCGCTCATCAACACGACAAAAGCTTCGTGTGCCGTATCTTCTGGAAACTCGTAAACGTAATCTTCCTCGTCCTCGTCAAAATCGTCGTAGTCTACTTTGTAAGTAGCCCGATCAAAATTGTCTTCCTCTTCGTCGTCGTCCTCGTCTTTATCCCCTTCGTCTTCCTCCTCCTCCTCCTCCTCGTCGTAATCTGGTAAATCGTCTTCTTTATCTTCGTCGTCTTCTTCGTCGTCCTCGTCGTCGTTATCTTCCTCTTCCTCGTCGTCCGTCGGTCCGTCTTCAGCAGGTGAATAAATACGTAACGTTGCAAGACCACTTGCTATTCGAGGTCTTGCTTGAAATGGTCGTCTTCGACGTTGTCGTCGTAATAATGATGACGGGCCTAGTAAAGATGAACGGCGCCGATGATCTAACGGGGCCTCCGGCCCCGAGTCCGAGCGGCTGGACGAGCTGCTCGCCGGCGACTCAATGGTTGAAGGCTTATTAAATTTAGCGCCAGATCTCGTTTTGTTTGTAACGCCGCCAAATTTCACTTCTTTCTTTTTAATGGTTTTATTTGGATTATCTAATACACGAAGACTAGAAGGACTTGGCTGATTTAACGACGCCAATGTCCAATTCCATAAGATAACGATTTGTATCTAAACCTATTTTGATGATGTATACGGAATATCGGTTTATTTTTTTTTTCTATAAATTCTTTTATTAATACGATTGCTATGATTAAACGATCTAATTTGTGAAGTTAAAATAAAAAAATTATTTAAAAAATATAATTATTGTTGTAAAAATACCATTTAATACCAAACAATCAAATTTAATCATTTAGCAACCAATTTATTCTATAATTCTTCAAAAAAGAAGAAGTAAAATCATACCTCTAGCAATCTGCTCCACAGAAAGCGATTATCCTTAACGACTACGGTGCTAACATTTCAATAAAAAAAGAAAATTTTCTTTTTTTTTTTCAAAAATTTACTATAACAAGCCTGGAGTAGCAGTTCCCATCTACAACTATGTATAGTTAGACTTGTATCACAATCCTGATAGCCTCAATGATCGCCAAGAGTCTCGACGTCAGTTATGCAGTAAAATTGCTCTTATCTCAATTTCCGCACTGCTCATTTGAAAGCGCATTCTATCTTTAATTACACTGCTCTCGATCTTCCAAATTCACAATTTAAAGCTTCTTCTTTATACATTTATTTTTATTTTTTTTAACAAGATCGGTAACTAGAATAAACTTTAAGATTCAAAATCGAAAAAAATCGGCACGGCCCGCCGTGCCTGGTACCAAATACGAGAAAGACAAAAGATAACAGAGAAGAAGGGAGGATAAAATAATTGTAGAAGTATGAGTATATATAGACTTTGAGTAAGAAATATAGAGACGCGTTAGGACGCTGCGGTGGTCCTCGATCGACTAGTAGTTGGCCGGTGCGGAGCTTCTCTCGCTTGAGTATTGGGAGTAGGAGCGCGCGCGCACATATATACATACATACACAATCCGGCTAACTACGACAAAGACGACGAATCACTATACGACGACGACGAGAACTGAGACTTAAGTTTTGCGAGGGGGGCAAAAAGGGGGTCGACGGGGGGGTGGGGGGGGGTTACCAATAGTGAGTAAGTGAGAGAAGAGAGAGAGAGAGAGAGAGTAAGAGAAAGAGAGGAGTAGTAGTCTCTCTCCCTCCTACAGGTATATTAAAAGGGGCTACGAGCTTTCACCCTTGGCAAGCCTCTCTCGTTACTGACCTGCTCCCACACCACGTGGTATATTACATATACCACATGGGACATAATATTCGTCTCCCTCTCTTTTTCGACACTTATACCCTCACCTCTCGTTCACCCCTACTTCTAGTTCTTTAGAGACGATCTTTGGTACCGGTTCTCCCACTTTTGGTCTCTTTTGCTTACTACAAAGCGATTGTAAGCTGTCTAGAGTATATACTACGCGATTTTCGATAAGCTCGGACTTCAAGGTTACGTAGTTTAGCTGGCTTTTTTACACGAGAACGTATTATTTTTTTTGCTTCTCTCTTGCTGTTATACTTTGTTGCATTAATGAATAGATGGGACAAGTCGCTTTTTTTTTTTTTTTGTCAGGACTTATAATATAGAAAATGGGAAAATTTTATTAATTTTTTTGGGATTGGTCAATGTAAAAATATTATTTTATAATATAGATACAACAATTGAGTAATTTTTTTTTTATGTTAACTTTATAGGGCAAATACCAGACTAACATATTTGAATTAAAAAAATTTCAAATTAAATACTTGACACACTAAACTTACAAAGTTTCAAAGCAAATCTTTTACCCTTTTTTCTTTCTATTCGCGAACTTAATAAGCTAAGAAAAATGCGAGCTTTTCCGTTAGCTCATATAAAAAAAAAAAAAACAACTTCGATCGATGTCATTTAGAAATGTATATGTATAACATTATAGCACAAACACATACACACATATACACAAGAATAAGATCCAAGATTTGAGACACGAATATTGCCGTCTGACCGTACTCGGACCTAATCTACTTGCTAACTAATTTCTGATTCTATAGCACTCACTCACTCACTCATTCGCTATATAACACTATAACGACAATTTCAATGTAACTAGATTTAAACTTTTCTTATATGACGCGCTTTTATATACGTTTTCACATTGTTTCCTTTTTATTTTCAAAATAATGACTCTTTGTCCCAGTTATATGTAGAAATCTATAGTTCAAATCTACATTTATCAAATAATAAAAAAAATATAATCTCAATCGTCATACCTAAATAAAAACCAAAAAAAAAAATTTTTTAAATAATCAATAAGCATTGTTTGCAGGTGTACGTCATGAAGATAATTAAACACCGGTACAATAAAAAAAACATATAGTATAGATTCTGACTGTATACAATCTCATCGAAAGAGTCGATAAATTTTCATGTATATGTACCAACATGCAATATAGTCTCGTCTTCGTCTCTGTGTGTTAGTTAGAAGTGATACAGAGAGAAAAAGAGAGAAGTCGAGGTGTATAGTTTATAGAGCACCTGGGAGCCGATTATGCATGCTAATGAAGAGGCTTTTGAAGCATATATATATCTCTATCTTTCTCTCTTTCTCTCTTACTACTAGTTGTTGGCGTGCTCCGCGTCACTACCCACTGCAGATCGTCCGATGCTTCGATTTTACCTTCTATAATGATTGTGCTGTTATATGTACTTTCGTGTGTGTTTTAAGTGAAAATTTTTTTCAAGTTTCGAATGTCCTAAATTTTTTTTTTTTTTTTGAACAGTTAGATTGTAGATTTTTTTCTTTTTTTTTAATTAATTTTTTTTATTGTTGTACAACAAATTTACTTTTACATAACTATAGAGCTACTTAAATTTATGAAAAACCAAGCGTGTTTACTTTTTTTTTTCAAATATACCATAAACAGCAAAAATAATTATTGTCATTACTTAGCAACACCATTAAAACGAAACAAAAGTACTTAACTCATACACAATCACGCTAGCGATAATTTGAAAATTTGAGAAAAAAAACAAAATTACACACAAAAAAAAAGTAAAAAAAAAAAAATTACAGCATTACCCTAGTAAATTTCATCACACACACCCAGTTTTGGGAGGGACGAACCTTAACATTAATTAATTGCAAAAAAAAAAAAAATAACCATGATTAAATTTTAGTCAAGGTATAGTCAAAGAGGATTGGCCACTTCAATCTCAGCCAATTAAGTTAATTGATCTGGTAATTACTGAAAAAAAAAACAAAAAAGAAAAAAAAAATTGCATTATAGAACAACCCTGGTATATTACGTGGTTTAGGCACGTTAGCGCATTCGTCTTAGGATGTGATAAGAATCGCATATATAGGTAGTTCGCTCAAATGCCAAGTCATTACCTCGGATCTTCGATTGAACAGCTAGGCAATTTTTCAGAAACGAAAAAGCTGAGGTTATAGGTTGATTAGATGGATTAGGGAGGACGATGATTAGATCAATCAGTAAATTTTGCAATAGCAATAACGGATGATCATTACATTGATGAGCATATATGCATAAAGTGTTCAAATGTGTATTAGCGAAATTGTTCGATTATTTTGACTTTCTTACTCGCTAAATAAAATGAGTAAATAAACGCCGGGGATAAAGTTATGGTTCGTCATTTAAAAGTCAAAGTATATAATACGGACGTGAACGATAAAGCGATGCATCTTTTTGGTCTTACGTAGGTTCATTAGTCGATATGCATAGGTACACGAATTTACGTGCAGAGAATGAGAGAAAGAGAGAAAGCTTTGACGTCAGTAGTTGGTAAGGGCTTGGAATTAATTTAGCAAGGGCGGTTGTAGGGGTGATATCATTTAGCTTTTATCGTCGTTTATTTTATACTTTTAGAAGTTATACATATATGCGACACTTGCAATAATTTTCTATTTTTGTTAGTGAGAAAAATATTACTATAAAAAAATATAAGTAATTGTTTGATTGATAAATAATTATAGTATTGATTAAAGTGTATTGTTCGCGTGATTTATTTAAAAAAAAAAAAAAAAAGGATTTATGCATAATTTGAATTTTTGCAATTAACGATTGTCACGTGATTAAACTATAAAACGCAAAAAAGATTTGTAACAATATTTAATCTGTTATAAAAGAAAAATATTAACCACACAAATCAATTCTATTATATAACTCTCAGTTCTACGACCTTTCAAAACAAAAAAATTTAAGTCCTTATCAAAAAAACAATTATTTTTTTTTCTCAACTTTCTTTGCTCAACCAATCAACTTCATAAGTCCACGATCGTTAAAATCAAGTTTCTGCAAAACAACCGGAAATCGGACTGAAGCTTACACAATTTTCACATGTATATATAAACTACTACAACAACCAATCCCACCTTCTTCTCTCTCTCTCTCTCTGTCTCTCTCTCTCTCTCTCTTTCTCTCTCTTTATTCACAAAGGCACGGCATACAATAGCTGCAGCTTTTGTTTGTTATTACCGGCAGCAGCATGAGTGTGTGAGCGCAAAGGAAGGAGGGGTAAAGCGACCTTGAAAAAGCACGACCGACCCTTACACCTCCAAGCGCAAGCTCAAAGGTGGGGTGTGTGTGTAGGGTAAGGAGGAGGAGAAGGAGGGGCTCGTCAGAGTGCAGTGTAGCTGAGTGGACTCTCTCTCTCTTTCAAGCGCGCACGACGCAGCAGGAGGAGAGTAAATAGGCGCGTTTCGGCCGTGAATCAACACATATCCAGGGTCAAGGTCTCTCTCGTAAGAGAGAAAGAGAAAGAAAAGGAGGGAGTGTAGAGAGAGGGGTGCGCCACAGAAGTCACAAAGAGAGAAAGAGAGAGAGAGAAGGGGCTTGACTCTGTGCGATCATACACATACATACATTCATATACACACCCCTCATTGTTACGAACCTTTCGATTCTATGAGCTTACCACCCTCCTCCTCCTTCTTCTCTCTTTTAAGCTACTTGCTCTCTTCGACTTTCCCCTACTTTGCTTGCTTACTTGCTGACGTCCACCACTATTATCACCACCCACCTTTCTCGATCCTTCGTTATAAGGAACCGATTTTATCCTTTTGTGACATCTTTGTTTCGCTACTCACGTTTGAGAGACTTGCCAAGTTTACTGACTCGTTAATCTTTGTCGGTTTGAGCTTGCAAAGATTTGTACCTATACTTTAAGAATATTTTTTTTTCTTGTGATTTTTTTTTTTTTTTGATGAGCAGGTAGATGTAAGTTTAAATACATTTGGTGATACATTTTAAGAAAGGCACGATAGCTGTGTCGGCAAATTGTTAGCTTCGTAATCCACAGGTCGTGGGTTCGATTCCTATCGTTTGTCGAAAATCGAGTTATTACAAAGTGTAATTTTATAAATTGAAATATGCTCAATAGAGTATCAGAAAAAGTTTTCAAAATCAATAATAATAATAATTATTGGAAAATCCTCTATTGTGATGTCTATAATAAATTTTTTTTTTGTAGATTTTTTTATATTGAATAATATTTTTTTATAAATCGATTTCGAATAATGAAAATTTAAAAAAAAATATCGGTAAAGTTGAAACCTTTTGAACATCAGTATCAGCACTTTAGACATGAAAACTGTATAGTTGGTAAAAAAGAATCTGCATCCACTTAAACAAAAATCCTTATCTTTTACCAATCGTCTCTTAGGTCAACCTCAAGAAAATCACCTTACAACACGCCAGAGGAAAAAAAGAAAAAAAAAGCTGTTACCCCTTTTTTTCTTTTCTTTTCCTTTTTCAAATCCGATAAATCTGTCACAAGTAAGACGAGAACTTGCTCTAGATTTTTTTTTTTTCGTGACTAGTGAACGACAACGATGATGATGAAGGCGGTCCTGCGTTTTTTTGATGTGAGAGCGAGCCAAATGTGGGCGGTCTCGACATACAGAGAGAGAGAGCATTTGCATAAAGCTTTATCGTGTACTAGTTTTGCAATATCTGTAATTCGTTTTTTTTAGCTTTGATTTAATGTTTAGTTTTATTTTACGAATAAGAGTTATTATATTCATAAGATTTATTTGATTCGGTTGAATAATATTCTTGGGATTTAAATGTTGCTTTACAATTTTTTTTTTTTATAAATTACTTGCTTTGTTAGAACTGTCTTGTACTTTTGGATTAAAAAAGTATATCACTTTTAGTCATATATAAGTAAAATCAGGTGATATTGTATAGTTATGATTAATTTAAATTTTACACGATACAGTTATATTTAATAATTTATCATAAGCTGAAAATATATCGAGAAAAAAAAGCTCAATTTTAAGCTTTTTCATAAAAGGTTCCAAATTTTAAACATTTCAACACTCTTTTTACAAGTTTCTGAAAAAGAAAAGAAAGAAAAAAAAAATGTAAGAACTGGCAGTCGGTCAAGAAGGTCCAAGACATTATTACACACGCAGAGTCTGTATAATAGACTTTGATTGATCGTTGAAGCTATATAGTATATACAGAGGGGGTAGAGAAAGTTTATCTTACTAGCTTTATCTCCCTCGCGCGTAACGGTCGTGCACGTGCGGACAATAAGGTATACTATATATACATATATGTATATATACAAGTGCTTGCGACTGATTTGCATATCGGAACTTGGATCGTCACTTGGACTTACGAGACGTGGTAATTACGCGTAAGAAAGGGAAAGAAAGAATAAGAGTCAGCTGCGCATGATGTATTTTGTTTTCACGAATATGTCGTACGTGACTGTTTGGATTTTTGAAAATTTTATTGTGATTGGTATACGTAGCTGGACCGATGTTTTTTTGTAAGAGAGCTTTTGGAAAAAAGTGTGCTGGGAAAACTTTTTTAAAAATTTAAGATTTAAAGAGAAAGAGAGAGGGAGGGATAAAAGAAATGTGACTTGGAAAACGAATGTATGTAAATCATATATGCGAGATCGCGTGTGAATGCAAATTAGCTAAACGCGCAGGGGAGACCTTAATTACGCACGATAAAAAAAAAAGAGAAAAAAAAATAAGAAAAAAGACGTACTGAATGTAAGGAACGCTGTTTATTTAACTGGGACTTCGCAAGTGTAATTTGTGTGAAATTCGCGTTAACGTTATTGTTGCAGTCTGTTGGTTGAATTTCTTTTTTTTTAAGTTGCAACGTTTTAGTTGCGAGTGTGAGACTGAGAGTCCTTTTATTTTATTTTGCGATAAAAAAAGTGGATTGCGGTATAAAAAAAAGGATAAGAGGATTTGATTAAAAGTATTTGTTTTGATATGCGGTGTGTAATTTTTGCTGAAAATTTAATATATTTTGTAAATTAAAAATAGTAGTGAACAAATCATTTTTAGAGGGAAGATAGTTGAATGGTGCGTTCTTAAATCAATATAGGGAGCTTCCTTGTCTACACCATCAAGCATTGATGTCACCAGACGAAGCAAGAGCTTATAGACATACTGATATTTCACTATATATACTTATATACCTATGTATAAGTTTATACTTACTACGTTTTATTACCACACAAAGCATCATTGTAATAAAAAAACGCAATCTTAAAAAGAAACTAGTACTTATCCTTGATTTCAATGATATTCTTAATGTTTGGCCTAAATATTTCAAGAATATAAAAAAAAAAAAATTATGCCAATGATACTTAGTGATAAAGGTTTTTATCTAGAAATCGATAAATCACTTAAAATTTACGTACTCATAATTGTCGAAAAAAAAAAAAAATATTATGAATTATTACTGCAACCCTATCAAGTTTTATTATTATTAATGCTTAGACTATATAATTCCAAGCTTGATAATATTTTCTTAAATCAAGTAAAAAAAAAAATCATGTGCAAGCTCGGTCATTATTTTGTATAATCGACATCGTTACCCTCAATACCATCTACTATATACTAACTCATATAAAGATCAACATGTTGTGATAACAATGGACCTCAATATACACTAGCTTTTGAAAATTGATACTTTAGACTAAATATGTAGGCAACAGTTACTCATCATCAAGTAATTGACGTACAAAATACAAGCTACAGAGTCATTACACCATATATCCATCATCAAAAATTATAGTGATTCTATGATAATTTTAGCTCGTAAACATTAAATTAGTGTGTGTACTAAATCTGAGGGAAAAAATAAATATTTGTAATTAATAATTAAAATACTAACTTTATATCTACAACACGTAATTGATTCAAATCTTTATCAAGGATAATAATTAACAAAATTATATACAACCGATTTTAATTAGATCAAAATAAAAAGAGCAACTATAACCATCAGATTGAATTTTAAGACAATTACAGCGTTTCCCTTCTGTATCTATCAACAAAAATATCCGAGAATGAGAAAACAAAAATCGACGTTATATAGATATATAGCAAAACGTACTTGGCAATTTGTCTTCCTTAAAACTGACCCTTACTACTTAAACCTATTTCCGCGACTGCAATACTATAGTTTGACCATAAGAAATATATAACGGTATGTATATCTACTATCCAACTTTACCTAAGAACTCCATCAAATTTTTGCTTCAAAAACCCATTAAAATGTTCATTTTCCTTCTTTTTTCTACACTCGATTTTACTGTAAGGGAAACTCGATCTTTGCACGCAAACGTCGAATTACTACGTAATAATGGACTTTTTCTTTGATTTATGAAAATCTTGTTATTTTTTTTGTCGATAATATTTTTGAAAAATTTTACAAGATTCTCAATATTTTTACTAAAACATTTGTTATTGTAAATAATTGTTGTCATATTATGCAAACGATGTAGCGTATATTTTTCCAAGATTGCACGTTTTTCTAAAATATTTCATCATAATTAAAAATTTTGCAAAACACGTCTACTTGATAATTAAACAATATATCATAATATTCTTATTAAAAAAAAAAAATTACCTATATTTTTTAACAACAATCATCCACCATCAAAACCAACATTTCTAACGCAATATCACCTATACAGCCTTATTCCATTCCTTACATCAATCGACTCTAAATAATTAACGTATACATATGCCTCGTTAGCGAATACTTCACATATATAAGTATACAGAGCTCGATGATCCTGCCACTGTGAATTTTCAATGACGAGACGTTTAACTGCGCGTCTCCTATAGCATATAGACTTGCGCATGCGTTTTCATTTACGATCGATTAAGAAGTAGAAAGAGGGGAAGAAATTTACGCGAGACTTGACGATTGATCGTTTTGGGGGGGAGGAGAGAAAGGATTTGCTTCTGCGACATCGGACTAATGTAACTCGATTGGATGATTTTAGCGATTGGTTGCATACGATCTCGATTTGATTTGTTTTAAAGATCGTTAATTTTCTAATCATCGATTTGTAGATTGTTGAGAAAAAAATTGTTTTGAGTTGGAAATTATATTTTGCATATTAATTACATTAACTAATTTTTTGCAATGACTGAAGTATAGGTTTGAAAATGAAAAGTAAAGTACAAAGTTTAAAATAATTATTATGAAAATAATAAATAAATAACGAAAAGAAAAAAAACGAGGGATGAATATAAAAAAAAGGAAGTTTAAGAATAATGTAAAAAAAAAAAAAATAAAAATAAAAATAAAAAGGGGAAGAGATAGCAGGACGTTATAGTAAAAGGATAAGAAGCAGAGACTAAGAAAGAAAGGAAGAAAAGAAGAAAGGAAGAAAAAGAAAAAGAGAGAGAGCAAACGTTATAAGTCAGGATATACGAGTATAAGAAAGATAGAAGGAGAGAGCAGTGCATAAAGGAGAGAGAAAGAGAGAAGAGAGTTTCACCGCGGTATCGTATCGATCGCTCACTTCGCCCGGCACTGACCGGCGGTCAATGAGATACGGTCCTTCCGCCTCCAACCCTCCTCCTTTCCCTTCCTCCTCTCCTTTCTTCTCCTTCCTAAGAACCAGCCGGTATACAAGAGAGCGAGAGAGAAGGAAAATCAAAGGAGGGAGAGAACTCCTTCGCCGGCTAGCTCCTACACACCTGGGTATAGCGCGGAAGTCACGCCGACCTCGCCTCTCTCTCTAAAATTTACTCTAGGTATACTAGCCGGTCTTCTCTCCCTTTCTATATCTTTCTCTTTCTCTTGTCGTGATTCATATGCGTACATACCGGTATGTTTCCCCTCTTATACTATATACTAATACCATTGTCCTTTTTCACTCTCTCTCTGTATACTCTATGCTGTGATTCTTTGTAACTACACGCAATTTTTTTTTAAAGTTTAGATGTTCTATACCTTCTTTTTTTATAGTTTAAATTAAACTTTTTTTTTCTTCTTGAAACAATTTTTAAATAAAATAGCAAATTTGATTATTAAAAGTTTGCTACAGGTAAACCATAAAGATTTAATATTTCGCGCGCTCTCATTGTTTCTATTAAGCTCTGCAAGTTGTATCGGTTAAATCTAATATCGAGTCTAATATGCATCCCATATATGTATGAGAGTGTGTGAGAGAGAAAGCTTTTATGAGAGATGATCGTTCTTTGATCCTTATCGAGATACATATCCGTGCAAGAAATTTCTATATCGATTATTGCATCTCCTTTCTCTTCTCTCAATTCCCCTTATGTGCAATATGCATGCGAGCTTTTTACTATAGAGTACTTTTATTTTTTTTTTGACCTTATGGGGTATTAAATTGAGAGAAAGACTTAAAAAGTTGTCACGCTATATGTATATTTTTTTTCCCTATGAATTTTTTGTTTTGTTTGTGTGTCACCAGGACTTTATATAATTTCAAGAATTTTAAGACGAATAAATGTATGTCGTGTGTGTACTTATTTTGTGAGATCTTAAAATGTAATTTTTATTCAGATCTTAAAACTCGTTATACTCAGAAACATCATTTTGTATTCTTTACCATAATTTATGTAAAATCAACATTTTTTTTTAAGCAAGCACTTAAAACTCTATTTGTAAAGAATGGTATTGGATTAATGCGAACAATTTTTTTTTTATTTTTTGCAAGGAATAGCGTGAGTATATGCTTTTGCAATGCGATATTGCATACCGACCTACTACTATACAACTGCAATGTGATCTCCATACGTAATGTAAAAGGGGGGGGGGACCATGTTGTAAGAATGCACGCGCGAGATAAACGTAGAAATTATGCGTATGCATATATCATATAAAGGTACTATATGCTAGATTTTGATTTTTGGTATATTATATTTAAGAGAGACACGCGATCTTTTGTAAGAAACATGAAATGTAGGTATGTATGTGAAGGATCGGTGTCGTTTTTAAATGGTGATTTAATGGTGATGATGGTATGGTTATATTATGGTTTTCTTTTTTTTTTTGTTTAGAGGGATATAAGTATGATGGATAGATGGATGGGATATTTTGAAATGGTTGATTATTTTTATTAAATCAAAATGTAGAGGAATGTGTTGAAAGGTTTTTTTGAATGTAATTAAAAAAGGGAAAATTTATTGGGTTTTTTTTTCTTTAATTTTGTTATCAAAATTTATTTTATTTTATTTAGGGGTTTGATTATATTAGAGATGGTGGAAGGTACAGTATGGTGTAAGTTGTAAGTTTTGGTTGATAAATATTAATGAGGCTCATGTTTATTATTTCAATTAAAATTAAAATGAAAATTTAAACAATTTTTTTTGAAAATATGAGAATGTTGAAAAAGGAACTAGTAAAATTTACCTTTTCTTATTGAGGTACAAAAATAAAAAAATGAAATTATGTGACAGTTGAACAATAACCCAATTACGTGTCATTAAAATCACTAATATCTAACAATAAAGTAAGGTACATAAAAAGTACGAGATTTAGTATTTCACAATTCATATTTCTGACATTGACGGAACTGTTATGCTAATTGTAAAGCCATTACGTATCCATATATTATATGGATATAATTTGCAATTAAAATTTTATAATACAGGATAACAATAAATTTCTGGAATTTCCCGTAAACATATAGCTAAATTATAATACGTCATCATTAAGAAAAATAAATAGAATTGTATGGGGCTATAAATTTATTGTTATCGATATAATTTATAAGAAAAAAATAATCCTATAAATCTAAAGAAATCATCATTGCAAAAAGAAAAAAAAAATCAAGCTCTCTCAATCAGACTCAAGATTAAAACCAGTTGACAGGAGAGCAAATGATCAGTCAATCGTCGCAAGCTCGGTTGAGTCAGTATACCTATACAGTAACAGTAGCGACAAACCTCCCCTTATATACCATTCCTCCTTAAACTTCAGCATAAATCCCGTATACCACCCCCCCCCCCTTTAGCAAGTAAGAGAGAGATAGAGAAAGAGAGCCCGAGGTTAGAGACCCTCTGAGAGTTCGGACAACGCTTTGATCCACTTTTTCCATCCCTTCTCCTTATACTAACTCTAAACGAACGACGAGGAGTGGGCTGGTGCTTACGAGCCCCTAACTGCGCGCGCAAGCTCAATTTTCAACCAATCGACATGATACGCCCCACCTACGTTTACTGAGCTTGCGCGTCTCTCTCCCCTTCCACTTAAATTTTTGCTACCACGTGCTCATCGTTGGTATATACTATTGTATATCTGAGTATATATAAACAGTTGCGATGAGTGGGCTGGCAAGTCGCTTGACTTTGCCAAACCCACCAGAACTTTCAAGCTTTTTGTT
The DNA here is from genome assembly GCA_030522805.1 of Leptomastidea abnormis. NCBI lineage: Eukaryota > Metazoa > Arthropoda > Insecta > Hymenoptera > Encyrtidae > Leptomastidea > Leptomastidea abnormis. Next base: position 23,349 of record JAPYZE010002140.1, read on the forward strand.
TTTCCTCATGCGTTGGTGGAGACGCAGTGAGATTATTGGACGCACGTGTTCTGGAGTTGTTTTTTGTTGATATCGTTGCGGGTTTTTTAAATGGATGTTAGAAAGGGGCTAGATAATTTGTGAATTTTGTTTTCTTTTTATAAGATGTAGAATCGAGCTTTTATTTAATAGATCATATTTTTTATTAAGAGTATTATTCGTTTTATTTTTTTTTTTATGGTTTTAGTTGGTGTAATTTTATTTATCTTTATTTAAATAATAATAGAACAAATAAGTGAGTCTTAAATGGCTTAGCTGTATGATCACAGGTTTCGTAATCTACAAGTTGTGGGTTCGATTCCTGACGAGAGTCGGTTGAATCATTGTATGAGTTTCTTATAAATTGAAATACACATGAATGGTGTTAAAAAAGATTTACAAAAATAATAGAACAAATATAAAGTTAGTAGATTATATGTATGACTTTTTTTTTAATTTTATATATTTTACTTGGATTAAAATAAATATTCGTTAATTAATAAAACTTGTTAATTTTCATCTTTAGATTTTAAGGAAAGATATTTTAAAACTGTCATTTGCTTATCGCAAATAAGATTATGTTTTATGATCTACTTACAACAATTTAATTGCATCAAAAATAACCAGACCACTTAACCTTGCAAAATACATCTGATATACACGCAGTTTTAAATACAAAGACACACCAAAAATAGAACATAAATTAATATTTATATATTCATTACGTATTTTTATAATTAGAGTATTTTTTATAAGCATAACGAGGTTAATAGAAAAAAAAATTAATTATTTTTCATTAAATTATATATACGAGGTACTTATCAGAGTGTGATACATTTTAATTAAAAATTCTAACATCATTGTATAACTAAAAAATTAAAAACAAAAAAAAGCTTTACAACATAACTAAACTCAACCTCACTCATAAACCTCTCTACACTAAACACCATCTTTCAAATGAAAAAAAAAAAAAAATGTCTTTCCCCTCCAACATTCCAAAAAAAAAAAAATCAAATTCAATCTTTCACCAAACCTCTCCATTCCAACAATCCACCATTAGTATAAATACATACGTACATCGCGAAAATTCTAAACTTTACGACACCAGGCTCTCCCTTCTCTTTTGCTCTCCCATAAAGCTCTCCAGCAACTCGTGTGAACGTATGTGAGTGTATGTGAACAACGGTAGCAGAGGAGGGAGGGAGGAAGGGGGGGGGGTAGATTTTACGGCCATACCGTCTGGTTGCGGGTGAGGTGGACGGCCGGACACGCCGGGCGCGTATTGCGTGCGCCAGCCGGCCGGTCCGATCTGGGCCAGATACACGCGAACCTTAGCTTTCTCTCTCTCTCTTTCTTACTCTTTCTTTTACCTTCTCTTTTTTAAATCTGGCTTTACCTTCTCTTACTGACTCACTTTCTTCATTCTTTAAACTCTGTCCTTTTCTTACTTGCTCTTCTATATAGTAGCTTTTTCCCTTTGTTGGCTTGTTTCTTGCTTTATGTAAATATATTCTTTATCTCCCTCTCTCCCTCCCTTATGTCTTTTCTTTTTGATTTTTCCGTAAGCAACTTCTCTATAGTTGTATTTCTATTACAAAGCTTTTATTATCATTTCTCAAATTCCTCTCTTTCTTTTTTCAATCTTACTTAAATTTAACTTGGAAATGAAATTTTTTTTTTAAAGTACATTTTTGTGCGTAATACATTGTTTATGTCGAGCTTTTAAGAGCTTTTTGAAAATCTATATGCATTTTAAGATTGTAAGTTTTCTAACTCGTGTGTTTGTATGTACGTGTACACGTGTAGATATGTGTGTGTATTCACTTCTTTCGTATATGCTCGCATATTATTCTCGTTGTGCACGTGCATATAAATCACCATTAAGATCTGACTTATGCTTAGGGGTAGGTATATGTATATGCGCTATCTACCTGTGTGAGGTATGTATGTATATACATGTAGAGAGTAGTGTTCATAAATGGAAATTTACAGAATTGTATATGAAGATAAACTACTCTACTACTACACTGATTCTTTGTGCTTATGTGAAAAGTAATATTAAATTTTGATCTTTTTATTTACGATGTAATAAGTATTATTTTTATTATTAATTTACTATAACAACTGTTTGAGAGATGTATTGGCTGTTAAATTTTTTTTTATGATAAATTTTTTTTTTTAAATAATTGAAAAAATGTTATTATGGGTTTTATAAAAGTAACTACAATTAAATTTTTTTTGGTTCTTTTATAATAGCGAGATTTAGTTCTCTGAATTTTAATCAGCCAAAAAGGAAGATTTCCATAATAATTCTTGACCTACATATGACAAGGCAAGAAATGAAACGAATAATAGTGGCATGAATACACCAAAAAAAAAAAAAAAAAAAAAAAAAACCCACCCAAAACAACAAAAAAAAAAAAAAAATAAAAATATAATTCG
>JAPYZE010002141.1:0-17646 GCA_030522805.1 Leptomastidea abnormis
GTCTGACCCATTTTACACGCCAGAACCGTAAAAACAAAATATTATATCACTCTCGCTTCAACTTTTGCAACTTGAATATATCCAATAAAAATTCTCCAATAAAAAGCTAAAATAATTAATTACATGGATTTTTTTAGCGACTGCTGTCACGAGCTTTTGGGGCACATGCCACTCCTGGCAAATCCAAGCTTTGCTCAATTTTCCCAAGAACTCGGGCTTGCCTCTTTGGGAGCATCAGACGAGGATATCGATAAGTTAGCAACGGTACGATTCTTTCCTATAAAATAAATAACGATTTTTATCTCGAGCTTGCAACTCTCCTACATGTTCTACATTGCAGCTTTACTTCTTTACGGTGGAGTTCGGCTTGTGCAAGCAGGACGGCGATTTACGTGTCTACGGAGCGGGTTTGTTGTCGTCGATCGCGGAGTTGAGGCACGCGGTCACCGCTCCAGAGAAAACCTTCCGCTTCGAGCCGGAGCTTACGGTTAAGCAGGAGTGCATAATAACGGCTTTCCAGAACGCCTACTATTACACGGACAGCATCGAGGAGGCTAAAGAAAAAATGCGGTCAGCTTAATTCCTACCTAATATCCTATATTAAAAAGTACTTTGATGGCAGTACTTATAGATTTTTTTTGGTACTTGCAGGCAGTTCGCGAGTCAGATAAAGCGACCTTTCGGCCTGAGATACAACCCTTACACCCAATCGGTCGAAGTACTTACCGACGCTCAGAAGATCACGGCTGTGGTAAGTGAACTACGAGGCGACTTGTGCATCGTCTCCAACGCCTTGCGCAAGATACACGAGCAGGACGACAGTGTTAACGTCGAGAGGATTACCAGTCTATTGACTCAGGGTATTGACCTGCAGCTGGAACCTGGCGGTAGCTCGGCTTCTTCTGGTAGTGACTCGGATGTGGACAAGAGTCCTAATCGAGATGATAAGCCCTTGTCGCCAGCTACAACTTAAATTTCTTATTTTATTTTTTATTTTTTTTTTTATCATCTTTACTCTCTTATAATAGACTTTCTTCCATTATTAATAACCATGCAATTATGAAAATTCGATATTTAAAAATAAATGCATATTTACAATGTTAATAAATTAGTAATTTGCAGTAGTTGAGAATTTTAAAAAAATTTTATTGTAATTTTTATAACGATTATCAATCGTTTATAAATAGATAGAATTTTTCGTAATTAAAATAACAAAAAAATAGATTGTCATAAATTATTGTAGTTTATATGCTACATGAATTTTTCATTTGATATTTTAAAATTTCGAATAGATAATGTGTATTATTAAATATTGTTAATCGTTTATTTGAAAATGTTATTAAAAATGTAATTGTATTATATAAATGTTATGAGATAAAATACAGAAAAACTTTATTGATGTCGTAAAATCTTGTTTTTATTTTTTTTACTTTGATCACAAAATTTTAAACTCCAATCCGCTGCACTTCTACGCCCTCACCCAAGCAACGCAAACTATATATACTTTTCTCGCACAGTATCTGCAAGGTGTTATTCAATATACCTATACCTACATCGCGAATCGCAGGGATTTCGTACCTGTACAATCTATACAATGGTGAGAGGCTGAGAGGTAAAAGAAAGAGAGAGAGAGAGAGAGAAAAAGAGAGGGGAGAGCCGCAGGGCAGTGACTGTAGCTTAGCTATATCCCACAGTTTTAATACCTGCAGCAGCGGAATGAACGTTACTAAACCTTTTCGGAGTCCGTTTTAAGAGCGGGATAAAAATGTAGTTTGGCCGCTTTGTCAAAAGCTTTAGCAGCTGCAGCAGCAGCCCGTTAAAAATTTGTAATAAATCAAGTTTATACTTACGAAGAAGGCGCGCTAGCTATACTCTTTCTTTCTCTCAATACTTATACATCTCTTCTTACCAATCCTAGATATTTAACGCTAGTCGCAATGCAAGAGCAACAGAAAAGTTATCCCGCCACTGCAGCAGCAATTTATACATTTTCTATATCTATCTGCATCATGCCGACGCGAGACGCTTGTTGTTGAGCAACCACCTGTAAGATTCTTTAGTGCCTTCTTCTTCTTCGACATGCTGTAGCTCCAGCTCTTATTATACACAGATATATTGGTAAGTTATTATTATTTGAGAATAAGCTTAGTTTTTATTATAAATACCTAACTTTAAAAGCCCCCTTTTCTTTTGTTTCTCCACATATTTTACTGGACGTGGGTGTGGGTAAACAAAGGTTTGTTTACTTATCACCTTAGCGATTTTTATATTATTATTTGCTTTTTTCATGTACTTAATAGGTTTAGTTATATACCTGATTGTTAATTAAGCTTTGAAATTGAAATTTCTTTTTCAATTTGTTAATTATTAATTTTAGTTAAAATGGCCCAAATCACAAAATCCAGTATCGATGGACTACCAAAGCATTTTGTTTCTGCTATGCGGACACTTTTTGATATTATGGATGATCAACATACAGGTCATTATTTTAAATTTAATTTAAATGCATGAATTATAATGTATTTATAATCCTTAATAATTTATAATATTTTTTACTTTCTTCAGGTTATGTAAATTATACAGATATAGAAGCACGTTGGCGAGACGATGGTGCATCTGGTTTGCCAAAAGGAGTTTTAGACGGTTTGAAAAAAGTTACTCCACCAAATGGTCTTTTATCGTTTGAAAGATTTTGTGCTGGATTAAAGATATGCTTGCTTCATGCTCAAGCTGAATGTGAATCAAAAAAGTTGGATAGTAGTCAACCAAATAGGCCACCTTCAGCTCCAGTGCTGGAAAATCAAAATAAAATGCCATGGACTTCACCAAACACTGCCACTATTAGACCAAATAATGTTATTTCTCAACAGAGAACTCTAAGTATGCCACAATTGCCTGGTAGAGGAAAAGAAGTAAATCAGCCATATGAAGTTGATCCTAGATTGTGTTCAGAAACAAAAATTTTAAAAAGTATTAATTTTTATACATTAATCTTATGATTTATATAAGACATCACTGTTATTTTATTACGATTTTGACATTAATATGTTTACTAAAAAGTAATATTGATTTTTTTAAGCTTATGGGCCACCTAAACCTCCTCGTACAGGTGCTGCAGCTTTAGATAGTAGGGTTTTAAATGCTGATAGAAGTTTTGACAAGTCAGAAATTCGAACAGCCTTACAAAACTGGCAAATGGGTTTGATGATGGGAGCTGATAAAAGTCCAGATAAACGTCAACTACCCACTACCAAATATCGTACAGATACAAATCCTTTGCTACATCAACCCAGAATATTGGGAGATGGAAAAGCCATTGACATTCAGAATGCTCAACAATTAGCTTTACAAATTCAAAATAAAAAATCGCCTAGTCGGCGTAGAGAACCAAGACGCCATACTCTCCAGAACGGTATTGATTATAATATGGTAAAGCACAGTTTTATCAAAGGTTTCCCAATCAAATTTAATATAAAAATTTAATTAGGAGAGGTAGAGTTGGGAAACTGTATTATGTAAAGTAAAAAATAATAATTCTATATTAATAGTAGCATTTTTGTTTTACAGATGAAAAGAATGAAACAAATAGAACAGGAAAAGGATGTATTATTACAAGGCCTTACTGCTGTTGAAAAAGCAAGAGATTGGTATTTAAAACAAATTTCTGTGACACAAGAAAAAATTAAACATTTAGGAAGAATGGGTTCACACGTGGTACATACTTTTTTAAATAATCTTTTCAAAAGATTGCTTAATCATTACAATTTTTATTGATCAAATGATAATTTTAGGAACAATGGAGTGAAGCACAGCAAGAGAGATTAGAATTACAAAGAGCAAGAGTGCTTGAAGTAAATAGGCATCTTGCTGCTTTGATTAGCAGCTGGGAAAGAGGTGGTTTACCTCTACATATGAATTTAGCTTTTCTAAGCACCCCAACGTCAGCACAATTACAACAAGACATGTTATCAAGATTGAAGACTCAAAATCATCGATTAACAGAAGTATGTAAAAATTCCGCAAATATCTTGAAATAAGCAAAATTTGCATGATTTGTGATTTAATTTAAATATTTTATTATTAGGAAGTCAGTAAAAAAAGTCACAGAATAGCACTTCTGGAGCAAGAGAAAGACGGTCTTATGCGGGAATTGTACGAAAGACAAACTGGAATTGTCCAATCCAGAAGATCAACAATGATTCATGAACAGCATGATCAAACATTTATGTAATTTTTAAAAATTTTTTTAAAGATATTATTTAGTTTTTAAAACTATATTAAACAATTATTGTATTTTTCAGAATTTAATCAAATGAAAAGGTGCATTCTATAAAACTTGGCGATTCAGTCTGTTTGATATAAACAAACACAAAAGAATCGCCTGCAGAAGTCAAAAAAATTTTAATTAGCAATAATGTCTTTTATACATTGATATTTTATATTGATAAATGTAATGTAAAATACATTTGTTACTACGGTGCGCGACCGTATTTTTAATAAATTTTATACTATTTTTAAGAATTTTATAATGTTTTACAAATTGTATTCATATGTTAAAAAAATTAATTTTAAGCCGAATAACCAACTAACTATTGCTGTGAAATCAGTCCATCCAATTATTCAATTAAGCTAATATTGAAAAACGATATATTGTTATACTTATTTTTTTCAACGAATTATTTCTTAATAAAATATGAATTTTTCATAAATCTTAATCATTGCCAATGCTCTTCATCATTGCGAAATTACTAGTCACAAAAATAGAAATGAGTTTAAGAGAATGAGATTATCGATATAGTTCGCGTTAATTATGTTAAGCGTTGGACACTATCTTTTAGATCCAATTTAAAATTCACGACCTTATGCGCTACAAACAATTTAAAGATAAGCTAAAGTACGAAATATGACTATTTTTGAATTAAAAACTATTAAAGTTAATAATAAAAAAAAAAAATTTTTAAATTATTCATGCTAAAAATTATAAGCTTTGAGAAGTTTAAATCGTAGCCTCATACAGTAAAAAAAAAAATCAAAGCGTATTTTAAACGAAGATGATTGAGAATAAGAGAGAGAGAATGCACACGGATGCGACAGTTACGCATAGAGAGAATACAAAAGGGAGAGAGGGAAAAATTTATAAAATTTATCTTGGCTCTCTCGTACATAATGCGTGCACTCTCCCAACAAGCACTGGACTGGAGAGAGAAAGACACTCATCGCAACCCACACACGCGTCGGCGGCTCCACTTTTTTTCTTCTATTTGCCTTCCTTTGCCTCGACAAGCTTCTGAGTTTTAGTCTTTATTAGGGACTCTTAAAGTGCGGAGCTCCGTTCACCGATCTTATTCTTCTTGCTTTTATGTGTCATCGTCTTTTAATTAAATTATTGTTTAATTTAATTTAGTGCTTCGTTTTAATCGACTGCGGACATTCCAATTATTTATTTTTCTTTTATTTTTGTTTATTTTTTAATTGATCATTATTTTGTTGATCTGCTACGATGTCTACTTTAATTATCTGGTAAGTATCTTTTTTTTATAATTTTAGTAGTTAATTTTAAAAAAAAATTTATATCTTGATTTAATAATTTTATCAATATTCAGAATGTTTCCTAATAATTTTAATAAAAAATTTACTAATAGCTTGTAAAAACTATAGATCAGTAAAAAAAAATTTTTTTAATAATCCATGAAAAAATGTTTTTAATAACGATTTCCTTTAAAAAAACATTTTTTTTTAATAGGTATATATTTATATTTTCTTGTGGCCAGTCAAAACTACGACCTATGGCCTCGAAATTTATGGTATTCGACTTATCAATGTATACCTACTTATTTTAGATTACTACTTCCAAGTTCGACGATCTCTTTTATCTTCGACGTGTATCTTCATCAAGGGAATTGGCAAACGTATCAGCCATGCGGGGAGTCATTCTGTTGTTGATAATCGTCCTTTTCACAGTATTAGGTACTTGTATATTATTTTCTTTAATCAACTTCATTAATAGTTTATACTACGACAATCTGAATTATATTTTAAATATTTAAATAAAGATTAAGTAAAAAAGCTTAAGCTTTTTAAAAAAAAATTTTTCTTCAAATTAAAATTCAAAAATTTGCACAAGAAATAATTGAATAAATTAAATTAAATAAATAAAAAAATATAGATAATATATTTAAATTCTCATTATTTCAAACGAAAGATGAGAAGGGGGGATAAAAGAAGAAAGAGAGTATATTATGGTGAGAGCAAGAGCGAAGTTAATCCGAAAATATCATATCTAAAATAGAAAGAAATTATCATCGGGAGGTTGGCGGGAAGTGTATATAGTCTTTCTCTCTCTTTCGTATATATAGACACGGATATTGCATCCGGCTGCTGCTGCGCTTGTCTCTGTCGTCGGCACCCTTTTCTTATCGTTCCTCTTCTCTCGTTTTTCATATCTTTTAGGGCGCAGTGTCGCGCGAGCGATATTTTAGTCGTCGCGTGTACGTATAGTTGGATAAAAAAAAATGAAAAAAAAAAATCTCGGATACGCGAGCTGATAAGAGAACGTGAACTCGTCATACATTTTAAACATTTTTGTCGTTCAAATGTCAACCGCAGTTTTATTACTTTTTTTTATAAATTCCTTAGGATTTATTATGTTTATAATTTATTATTATATATGCCACGTGTAATTTATAAAGTGAGAAAAACAGTCGGATTCATTGAACTTGACAGAATTTCAGGTGCGAGCTTGCGAGCTTGACAAAATGAGCAACGGTTTTCGAATTACAAACGGACAATGTTCCTCTGGCTTTGGATGCAAGACCGAATTCCGATACGAGAGTATGGAAAAGTGCAAGCTCGCGCTAACCGGTATGATTACTTAATTTTTTATTTTTTCGATAATTTATGCTTAACTGATTTTTTAAAAAAATAATCGGTATTTTTTTTTTTTTTTGGTTTTTCGTAGGAGAACGACATAACGCTTGCTCTAAACGACAAAGATGTTTGCATGGAGGAAGTTGTCTACAAATAACGTCCGAGCCTGGCTTTAAGTGCTCCTGTGAAGGAACCGGATTTTATGGAAGTCGATGCGATAAACGTAAATATATATATTTCATAAAAAATTAATGAAAATATCGTCACGAAGAAAATTTTTTAATCTGTATATTATACGGTTTTTTTAGCTTGTCCTGGACCGGAAAATCCGAATCATCGAGGACCTTATCCTTACGAATGCGTTGTTATATAAAAGTAATCACGTTAACTGTAAAAGATTATATTTACGACGCAAGGATATACTCTTAGATGTAAAATTTTTGTAAATAATAGGTGTATTCAAGTGTAGAAAATGAAATGTTTTTATAATAATTACCATATATCAAACACAATATTGTAAAAGAAATAACATTTTTAATAGGTATCAAAACAAATCCATGATTTTTCTTATTAATAAATTGAACAAAATCTACTTATAAAAATGTGCTAATTGTATTCTTCAATTTGATGCTTCCAATGTTTATTTACCAAAAGAGAATTTACATTATGTTGTGGGATTTTTTTTCTTTTTTTTTTCTTTTTTTTTCTTTCAAAAGTATAGAACACAAAATGATAACAAGCGCTTACTTTTTTTTTCTTTTTTATGAATACCTATCTTAGGCAATTTGCTTTTGTTTACATTTCGTTTATTTATTTATTTTTTATTTTTTTTATTTTTTTTATTTTTTAATCAAGACGAAGATAACATCACCATCTTTTCAATTGTGATTGTTTTTTTTTTTTGTTTTTTTGACTTTTTATACTTTGATGTCTTGTTTACTTTTCTTTTTTTAATGTTGAAAACGATGGTGAACTTTGAGATTTAAATTTTATTATTTATTATAGTAATTTTCCTATTTATTGTTCGTTTTTTTCAAGCAGACAAACTGCTCGTCGTTACTTTAGGCAACAGTTTTTTTTTTTTTATTTATCAAATAAAATGTTAACAAAAAGGTTCATAATTTAAATTTGATTTTACAACATGAGAGTACCAGGAACTCAACGATACGATTGTGCAGGTGTGCGTACGAGCTATCTAGTGAATTCTTTACGTTTTATTTATTTGAAGTTTCGTTTTGCGATTTTGTTAAAAAAAGGAGGCTCGCACGCGCACGCGCATCCCAATTTCATCATGTTTATTTAAATATACTCTCTAGGACAGATAATTGTCCAACATAATCTTTTTTACACGCTTGCTAGATGTCATGCATCAACAAAAGCGTCGACACACATTTGGAGATTCTATTTCTCCTAAACATTTTGCTTTTTTCTTTCATTATCCAAAGTTTCATTTGATTTTAAACATTTCTTCGTAAATTAAAACTCATTTACAATTCGTCATCTTCCAAAACTAACTTCTTTTTGGGTAGAAAAAAAATTGCGATTCGAAGAAATATAACGTAAAATATAGTAGTAACATGTACGTATATTTTTATAAAGACAGACAAGACAAATTTCTTTGTCGCAAAAAATACGAACAGACAGTAGCGGATCGTACTGCTGTTTTATTTAAAATATTTTCGACCATTAAGTCCGTGCCTACTTTTCCTCGTTCTTTTTGATGTTTCTTAATTTTTTTTTTAATTTTTCTTTTTTTTTCTTTATGCATACTCCATCTCTGCTGCATTCCTCATATTTCTCTTACAATACTAGATTGCTTTCAAAATTTTAAATATCGGGTTGCTTATGACAACTTCATAAATTAATCAATGAAGGCGTTATTTTGTGTTTTCAATTAATTACTAAGAAGTATTTGGGTGTGTTGTTTTGTTTTATTGTACGACGAGAGGATCAAACAATCTTCCTCTCAAATAAACAAATAAAAACAGAAAAAAAATAGAATAAAAAAAATATAGTATCGTTGTCCAATTCGTCGCCGCCGACTCTGCGCATTTCCATAACAGATTCTCCTATTGTTACAATAAATTGTCTTGGATTTGGCAAATATCATTAACTTTTTGCTTGTTTCAACTTAAGAATAAAAATAATAATGATAATATTAATAATTGTTATTTATTACGTAAATCTCGGCGTCGACATGTGTATGGACGAAAAATAGTAAAATAGGTATGTAATCTGAGGTGTTACGCTTTCTCTTCCTCAATCCCTTTCATTAGGTACAACGTTTTATATTATTCATCGATGGCACCTGGTACGCGTTGCGTTCTTTCTTGACTAAAACCTTTAGTTCCATCTGGACCCTTTGGCTGCCTGACTACGATTAATTTCGGTCCAGAATCTTCTAAAGAAACCGTACGCAATCTACTTATCAACCGCTCTGGACGTTGGGCCACCGGACCCTCACTGAAAAGAAAGTAAGAGATACAAAAATTTAATCAGTATGCTTGTAACTTAATACAGACATGGTAAAACATTTTAATGCGAAATATTTACCTGATACGAACGACGTTACATGCCGAGGACTTTCCAGAACGTTGATTTGTAACAAGAACAAATTCAACTTGATCGCCAGGCTGGAGTTTAACATTATCGCAAACTTCGCTCATGTGGAAGAATAGCTTTTTGCCTTCGTCAACTTCGTAGGTCAAAAAGCCGAAGAGGCCCTTGACCGCATCGACAGTAGCCCGGCGCTTTTTCCTCACAGCGATGATGTTGCAAGCATTGCCGTCCAAATCTATCTGGAACTGCACGGGATCTCCAACCTGCAGGAGGTCGCGCTTATTTGCCAAACCCATAATGCCGAACTCGTATTCCGGTGTCTCTTCGTCCTCGCTCGTCGGATTCACCTTGACCAGCCCGGCGTATTCTGCTTGATCTGGATTGGCGCTGCGCAATGGACGCAGTACAGTGCCATCCAGCACCTCTCCCTCCGCAATCGGTTTCGGAATGCTGCCTTTTGATAAGCATCGCACCATCTCTGCAGCGGTACAACCGCCTGATGGTCCTCGATTGTTTCCGACACCTACAGTGCACTCAACTTCGGTTCCCAATTCCAAAGTGCTTGCGTCTCCTTCAAAGTTGCTGAAATTGTAATGACAAAAAAAAATTATTAGTAACACTTTCAAGTTTTATGTAATTTTAGTTATTACTACAACCTATAGTGAAAAAATATTTCTTTTTTGTGATTTGTGGTTTCTATAAAACCAAAACCATCCTTAAGAGCAGCAACGAAACCCTGAATAGTTTGTCCAGTAAACTTTTTGTTGCCATTTTGAATCTTTTCCCCAGTAGGACTTAAAAGTGAAATATCTACAGCAACAAGTTCTTTATTACGCTTTACTTGGCAGATACTGAATTGAACCTAATATTACATTTAAAATAATTAAATAAATGTTATATGCAAAATTTAATCAGCTAAATAATAGAATACAAACTTTATCATCAAGTTTTGGAACATTTTTGGAATTACAATCTTTAGCAAAGAATATAATTCTTTTTTCTTGATCATCTTTTTGGTATCCTATTAGACCAGGTTCATTACCATTGATGTCTTCCACCACAGTACCTAACAGGTTTGCTTCTACTATAGTTTCAAATTGAACACTACCTGGCGGTAAGTGCTGTAATCTAATTGCGCTTTGTCTTGTGTTAGAAAAAGATGAAGAAGGATCCTAATAATAATAATTTAAAATTCATTAAGATGTTTCAATTTATCAACTAAAATACAAATTTAATCAAATAGTTCGAGTATTCATTACCTGTATAACTGTGAATTCTACTTCATCACCAACACTTATGTCTCTATCAACATCTAGCACCTCGTTAAAATGAAAGAAAAGCCTTGCATCGCGTTCAACACAACGTATAAAACCAAAACCGTCTTTCAAAGCAGCAATAATACCTTGTTCACGTCGCTCACCGGATACCGAAAAGGACTCTGGTAAAAGTGAAATTTCAGTAGCTCTTTTTAATTGATCTCTAGTATCTGTTGCAAGTCTAAACTGAACCCAATCTCCATGTCTGTAAACAATTTATAACTATTACGAAAAATTTCATTATTATTTTATATAATTAAAAATTGTATAATGACTTACTTTAATGTAAAATCACCCTTTTGATCTTTATCGCCAAAAGGCACTTCAACTTCTGAGTGATCAGGCGCTCTATAACGAATACGACCTGGTAGAGGATCACTTTGGTGTCTAGCTGAGGCTCTTCTCTCAAGCGGTTTCAAAACTTGTCCTTTGATTATTTCATCACTGATCTCTTCAAAAATAATAGACCCGGGCGGCAACTTCGTTATATTACAAGCTACTTCTTTTCCCTAAAAAAATAAGTTGAATTATTTTTTTGATTTTGAAATAATTATAAATCTATCCATTTTACATAATGATATAGTTCACGATTTCTTACATTACGCGTTTGTATAATAAATTCAACATCGTCGCCAAGCCTTAACTCATCATCCATAGACTTAGCTTCACTGAAGTGAAAGAATATTTCTTTAACAACATCTGCTCTTTCAATAAAACCAAAACTCTCTTTCATTGAACACACGACTCCACGATAACGGACAGGATGAGCTGGATTTTCTAATCTAATATGACATGCTCCTAAATTTCCACTAAAAGTATACGTTCATTTTTAGTAATCAAATAATGAAAAAAAAAATCATTATTTAAAAATATTATTTTCTAATATATTTTTACCGTTGATTTGTAGCAATTTGGAAAGAAACCTTGTCACCATTACGCAGAGTAACATTCCCCTCCACATCGTCTTTGGTATACGGTAGAAAAAAACATTCACCTCTGTTTTCATAACTTATTCGACCCTGTGAATCGCTATTTACTTGCAATTCTGTGGTCACATTACCAGTGACTCGTTCTTCACTTAGGACCTAAAAAAATTTGAAAATATAGTTGGTGAAATGACGTTAATACATTAAACAGTCATAACTTAAAACAATCAAATTCATACCACTTCAGGTGCAATTTTACTGACAATACTAGCAATTGGTTTTCCAGTTCTGCGATCATATGTCATTTCAAATTCTACAGGATCTCCAATCTTAAGATGTTCAATATTACCACTGAATTGGCTAAAGTGAAAAAACAGTCTTGCTTGTCTCTCGCAACATTGAATAAATCCATAAGAATGCTGCAAAAAATTTAATTTCATAAATAAAAGTAATATTTTGAAATTTTAAAAATTGCCTTTAATTATGTAAGATCATTAAGTATGTTTATAAGACCAATAAATTTAGAAAAAAATATTACCAAAAGCTTTTCAATAATGCCAGTTTCACGTGTGCCCTGATTTGCTGATTGATCTGATTGATAAGAATTATTTGTTGATACTGGCTCTCCAGAATAATTTCCACTTCCTTCCACCCCAGTAAACGAATTAGAAGAAAATCTGGCTGCTCCATTGCGAGGAGAAGTTTGTGCGCCTGAATAATTATTATATGTTGCAGAATTCTTTCCACAGGCAGGTGAGTCCATGTAATCACCACTGTAGTTGGTACCGTTGCGATAATTGTTTACTTGAGGTGAACCACTGATAACTTTAGGACTTGAAATAGACATGGACTTGTACTCTAATATTGCTGGGTCAGAGTTCATGATTGGCGGCTGGAATGATTTCCACTGAGGATTGTTGGACATATCTTGAAATCTTTTTTAGTATTTTTAGTATCACTCTTTTTTTACTTTAATATATCTCTTTGTCTTCTCGTTGCAGATGATGGAAATGATCAGTCAGACCTTTTTTTTTGCCTTTAGCTCTTGATGGCCTAATCAGCCATTCATGATATTATATACTTATACTTAAAAATTTTAGTCTTCTCAATTATTTAAGTGTTAACATAGATATCACAGAATGGTTCTTGGTACTTTATATTTTCGTTTATTTATCATTAACGACTTTACAAGAACTTGACAAAGAGGAAGAGCAGCTCCTTGAAATACCATCAAAGAAGTTTGATTATTTGTTTTTATTTGTTATAATTAAATTGAAATAAAAGCAATAATCTTATAGGTGAGTTTTAACAGTTACCTTAATTTATTATGTATCATCGATACCATTCATGGAGAAAGCACCGATCTTTAAGGCAAGCAGCTTGGATTTGTTGGCACTTTCTAAAATCTTAAAAGTGCTATTGGCGTATACTTTTCCTCTTCCTATGCCACAACAGTTTTTAATATTTTACACATGAATCAATTATATATGCTAGTTTTTTTTTTTTCAGTTTTCTTAATTCTTTTTATCATTTATCACCAATTCTATAAGAGTGTACAAAATTATCAGCCTACTATTCATGGATGCCAAGGATGATACTTTCCACTTACATGCACACGAGATTTATTTTAAGAAGGCAACCAACAACTTTGTTTCAATGTAATTTTTAGAATTACAGTTATATACATATGAATTCAAAGCATAAAAGAGAAACTGATAAAAAAGAGAACTCACGTTTTTGTTTAAACATCAGTCATCCCTTATAAAAGGTATAAATCAAAAAATATTAAAGATTTCAAAGGATAAATGTTGTTGACTTAAAATCCTCAGATGTCCTCAATGCGTGCTGAGTGCGGTTGTGTAGTTTCAATAATTTTTATACATATATATTGTCTTTTTTCTTGTTCTTCAGCTTTTAAAAGTTGAATTTATAATGAGTGTTGCTTCAAAAATGTCTTAAACTAACAATTACACAAGCTGAAAAAAAGAGAAGAAAAAAATAATGTATTAGCCTCTTGAATGCAGACCAGATAAAGCCTATAGCACAAGACATTTTAAGAAATTTTTCAAGTCAGTCAAAATTAATCTTAAAAACGTAGTTGGGTGTGTGCAAAAAAAATAATAACGCGCTCGTATCTCAAGTGAATGTAGTCATTGTATAATTGAGGTGCAATATATAATAATTATAATGAAAAATTCATCGCCAAACGCGAGAGAGAACACATACTTTTTTTCTCATTGTCCGAATTAACCAAACACATAGGTCTCTCGCGCGCGCGCAAGAGAGAAAGAAAGAGAAGGAGCGTGGTGGAGCAATGCAGAGGAGTCGACGAGGTTCATGGCAGGGTGGCTTGGAATTTTCGCAAGCTCGATATCAATCCACCCGCAAAAAAGACGTGCGTTGATAATATTCGTTTCGCTAATGAATTCACGTTCAATCTGGATCAACGGAAGCTGCGAGAGGATCGAGCTTAGAAGGCCGTCTCAAAAATCGGAGTCGAGCACGAAGGGATAAATGCTAGGCCGAGTCAAGGAGGAGAGCCTTGAAAAATTTGCAAAAGCCAAGAGAGCTGGAGGGCCGGATGATCGCGCGATGCTAATTTTCGTCTCGGAGCCAGTTCGGAGTTTGGCTTTTTCTGTCGAAGGCCTTGTAGCGCGCGGAGGGATATGGACAGACGGAAAGAGAAGAAGAGAGACAGAGATAGATAGAGAGAAAGAGAGAGAGGGAAGAAACGGCTCGGAGGCTAGGCAGGTATTATATCCCGACTGGTCGGACTGGACTGGGACCCGCGGCCGTGGTATATCGTCGGGGAAGCAGCCTCAGCCCAACCTGGTCGTTTTCTCGCACTCGCGGTCGTCTTTTCGGTAATCTACGGGTCCTGGGGACCTGGAAAAACTCACCACGACACAGCACAGCACTGACGACATGCCGCCATGTTGAATGTCAACATTCAGCACTCGCACGCTAGTTTTGTCTCCCTCCATCGCCGGTTATTTCACGATGTTGCCATGTGTCTTTTGCTCCGCTTTTCGTTTCCCCCAGCTGCTTTATTCGCTCTCTTTCTCCACTGCAGGCGAGGTATGCAAAAGGTATCATGTGATCATTCGTTTTAAATGGATACTTCGGCCAATCAACGGCCTTATATTTTACAATTGCGCTTGCGCAATTTAAAGGTCCATTTGACTTGCTCCGTTTTTAAAAAATTATTAACAGTACAGATATTTGTACTGCTCGATATGGTATTCGCCATAGTTTTATCGAAAACGAAATTTTTGGCATGGATTAAACAGCTTTTCTTGTATAAATAAGGTTTCGAGGTTTTCAAATATTATGATTACCTTTGACGTAACATTAACGAAAAGCTCATAAAGTTGCATAAGCGGCAACAATGTAAGGCCTTCAAAACGCGGACAAAATATCTTATTTTTTATGAACAAACATATTTTTATCAGGAAAACTCTGTAAGTTGGGAGAGTAAAAATAATAATATTAGAAAAATGTAATAAAAATTATGTAATATTATATTGATTCATAGCTTACAAAATACTTGATTCAGCACTTTTTTTTCAATAAATAATGAAATTGTTTTTAAATGCAATGCAGAATAGATTAAAAAATACATGAGATAATTTTATAAAAATGTAAATTTTTGTTTCTTTTGAGCAAATATTGCATATTTTTTTGTTAAATTTACCTAAATATTTAGATTTTGCATCTTATTGACGCAATATTCTAAATATCAATTTTAGTAAATCATTAATAGCACTCGATACTTTTTTAAGCTTCAGTTGATTCTTGCTGTACAAATTTTGGATACTTTGCCTCAACTTCTGACCACGTTATTTTTCCGAATGACAAGTCCCTTACAACGCCGGGCAATTCATCTAGCTGCAAATTAAAATATAAACGTTTAGTAGTCAAAATATTTGAAAAATAAGAATCTTGAATTAATTTTTTAATGCCTTACGTTTATTCTAACTTGACTCATACTATCCCTTTCTCTCAATGTTGCACTATGAGGTTCTTTCAAAGAATCAAAATCAATAGTAATACCAAAAGGAATAGCTATTTCGTCTGTTCTTGCATAACGTCGGCCTATACTACCGGAAGAATCATCAACTTTATGAGACACATCCACTTTAGTTAGTTCTTGAGCTGTAAATAAAAAGAGTTGTAGTAATATATTTTTAGTTAATAATACTAGCTTGAAACTTACATAATTTTTTGACAAAGGGGACAAATTCAGCATTTCCACTCAGTGGTAATACAGAACACTTTAGGGGCGCAACAATCGGAGGTAAACTGAAATATCTTCTTTGCTCGTCACCGTCGCGCATTTTGAAATTGTGTTCAAAAACGGAATACATTATTCGACCAATACCAAAGGAAGGTTCGATAACAGAAGGAACGAATTCTTCGACGTGAACAGTTTTTTGATAACGTTTAATCGTTACCATGTCTTTCGTGATATCATATAATGCATCAGAAATTTTTAATTGATATTTTCCGTTATCATTCAGATCTTTTTCTAAAATATCGAGGTCTTTTTCTTGCAATTCAGCAAGAGCATCGAGTATAATTTTTGCTTCTTTACGGAAGGTTTTGCCGATAACACCACGATTGGGCGCAGCTTCGCATACATCAACAGTCTTAGGTTGAGGCAATTTTTTTTCGGCTACTAATCTGACTCCAGTTGCTTTTGTGTGTTGCGTTAAGTCATATGCTGACCTGTAATATTTTTATAAATTAATTTTTTGTTAATATATTTCATTTTAATGGTAACAAAATTAAAACTATTTATACATACCTGTCAGCACATCCAACACACTCTACCCAGCCATAAGAAGTTAGTAATTCTGCATCCCAACAATCACATGCATAATGAGCCATTTCATTTCCCATGTGCTGCCTGAAACGTAATCTTTTAGGATCTACTCCGACTTTAACAAGAAATTGCTGAATTCTAGCCATAAAATATCCTAAAGTTTCATTTGCTACAAGACCACTGCCAACTGCTTTACCAATAGACAAATATTCTGCACTTTTACCATCCATTTGATTGCAAGCAGAGTAAAGAAGCATAGTAGTATCTTTTACAGATTCGAACTTGGGATGATCCTTGTTACTAGGATCACAAAAATGTTCAATTTCTGCCATTGTGAATTCTCTTACTCTGATTAGACCAGATCTTGGAGAAATTTCATTTCTAAAAGAATTACCTATTTGAGCAGCAGCAAATGGTAGTTTATCTTGATTAAATTCAAGAAGACGTTTAAAGTTAACAAAAATTCCCTGAGCAGTTTCAGGTCTTAGAAAACCTTTGATCAAACCAGTAGGTCCAATTTGTGTAGCAAACATCAAATTAAATTCAATTGGTTCTGTTAGATCATTTCCAGTAATTGGAGATTTAATATTAAATTTAGTAAGTACAGCACCCATCTCTTCTTTGTTCATGCCATCTAATCTAACAACAATATCCTCACATTCCTTTTTAGTTTCTTCGCTAGTCTTTTTGTCAGCGCATATTTTTTCTAAATGAGCTTTAATCAAATGATCAAGTCTAAAACATTCTCCATTTTTTGTATCTTTAACCATCAAGTCAGCAAAACGTTCTACATGTCCAGAAGCTTTAAGGACAGGCTCTGGTGTTAAAATAGAACAATCAACTTCTAACATTTGTTCTTCAAGCACAAAGAAATTTCTCCAGGCACTTAACAAATTTGCTTTAAATGCACAACCCATTGGTCCAAAATCATACTGTCCAGTTATTCCTCCATAAATAGCAAATGATTGATCAAAGAAGAATCTACGCTTCAAGAGATCTTCCATTCTAGCCCTATCAAACGTTGCTGATTCAGGAGCCAATGATAGTTCTTTATCCTCCAATAGCTTTTTGCGCAATTTAAGTTCTGCAACAGCTTTCTTAACATCCAGTTCTGGAGCTCCATCTGCTTTGAGTTTCCTTACAAGATCCCCCT